>CM021105.1:33547466-33861928 GCA_007115665.2 Sequoiadendron giganteum
TCCTTAAGTTACTTGGCCAAGTAAAATGTCATGCACGACAAATAAAGCAGTTTTGGAAAAGCAAAACTACACTCTCTAATAACCCATATTCATCACCCGTTCCGGAAGGTAACTTTCCAAAAACATGACATGCACTTTCATTTATCAAGCATGCATGGTTCCAAACAATTAAATACAATCTTTCAAAAAACAATCAAATAGAAATCTTGTTTCAAGCACAAACAGTTTAAATATTGTTCTTTTCATCGTTTTAATCCATAAATGACATTAAATTCATATTTAAATCGAGTAAATTAAATAATCAAAAATAAATAAAGAAGGTGTATTTCTAGTATGTAATTAAGTACATATTTAAAAACAGTCATAAAAGAGCACATGTTCTTTCGTTCTATTCACTCAATTAATTTGTTTCCACTTGAACTAATCTTAATTTGTTTTGTTTTCAAGAAAAATTATATTTTAATTTAAATGATTTATTTTTTGTTTTTCATACTTTCGGAAAATAAATAATTGATTTTCAAGAACCATATTAAAAGAATTTGTTTTAGTTTTTGTTTTGAATGTTTAAGTTTTAATTGCAAAATTTACTGATTAAAACTTCTATTCCAGAATCTCGTTTAAAATTTGAAAGGTATTTAATCAAAATCTATTATGTTTTGAATCTCTTCCTAAATCTAATCAACTTTTTTTCATTGTTTTCTAATCAAAATTCTTCCTAAAATTTTATGTTTCCTAATTCAGTAGTTTTCTTGAAAAATCACAGTTTGATAATTAAGAATTCAAATAGAATTCAAATTAATAGAAATACTTTTAAATAATTTTAAAAATCAAAACAATAAAATAACTATTTCATTCAAATTTGATGTATTCATGTTTTGTTTAATAATTTCAAGATCCTACCTTGTAATTCTGGAAATGATGAATATGAATTTCCTCTATTCTTTATGTAATTCTCATCCTTTGTTCTTGATTGTTGTTTTGTTGTGTGTGATAATTCTTCTCCCAGACTATTATTCTACTTCTTTGTTCCTGTTGCCTTTACCTCCCTATCTCTTGTGTTTTATTGTTTCTTGTGTATACATAGGGGATGAAGAGTGTTGGACTCTCAAACTTGCGTGCCCTCTCCACTTTCTTCTCCCCACACCTTCTCCTCTCCTTCCTTTCCCTACCTTGCGCTTATCTTCCCTATTCCCTTCTGCCACACATTCACTAGTCCTCTTTTTTCTTGCACAGAAACTGGGGAGATTTGGTGGCTGCGTATGGTGAGTGGAAGTCTTCACACCCTATGCATGCCTTTCTTTCCTGGCCGCACCTATCTCCACCTTCTCCTGCCTACTCCCTAAGCATGCGTTCTTAGACCCTCTCTATTCTTTCACTGTTGGCTGCGTAGCAAGGGAGTCTCCTCTGCCTGTATTACCACCCTCCCTACCTTATGCACCCTCTCCTCCACTTTGTGTGCCCTTACCTTCCTTGTAGCTACGCATGGAGAGTGATTAGGGAAGACTTCACCTCTTCTTGTTGTTGCGTGGGAAATGGTGCAGTCCTCTCCAAGATTCCCAATTAATTAAACAAAAACATGAATTCAAACTCCTCTGGCACATGGAAGGAATGAGCAGTCTGCTAAATTTCAACAATAAATTTGCTGTCATATTCAATAATCTCTGTTTTTTTTTTGTTCCAACAAAAAACGGATTTTTGGCTCTCTTTTTTAATTTCCCCAATTCTTCCAGCTTGATTCCTTCTTTCTCATGCAATTCATGGAGTTATTCACAAGGCAAGATCCACAATTTTAGTGTGATCTCCAGTTCTAATTTTCAAGACTCCAAGTTATTGAATTTGATTGCCTCTAATTGATTGAAGATATTTTCTTCAATCTGTTTAACTGAAGTTTTAATTTCAATCTCCAATTTGCATGTATGTTTGTTTTTCAATTTGTTTTCAATAACTCAACTTTAGATATTTGTTTAATTTCCTCATTAAATCTTTTCTTCCATATTTTTAAATAAGAAATAATGAAAACAAATAAATTTACAACACTATATTTATTATATTTTAATAGATTCCGCAATAAAAAGTATATTCTGTTAATTTAAAATAACACCATTAATGTTTTTAATTTAAAATAAAATATCTACACAAGGAATCCAATTCATTTAAATAAAATCAATTACCTCTAAAATTAACCAAATCGTCATTTTAAATCAACATATTCTTTTCACAAATTTGGTGAAATCAATTAAACTCAATTTAAAATTTGCAAACACAATAATCACAAAATGCATTAAAATATTGACTAAGTGAGTGTGTGATTCCATCATCCTCATAAACGTCTAATGGCTAAAATGACTCTACCTAATCGTTATTCTTGCCTTCAATCACATTCACCTATTCTTGCATTCACTTGCACTCAAGTTTTCATCAGCAATGACAAACCTCAAATTTAAATATAAATGCATTTCAAATCATTGCAATTGCATTTCAATTTCAATTTAACTTCAATTTAAATAATCATTCAACTTCAATTTAAATAATCATTTAATATAATATAATTAATCAATATCATGATTAATAATTCGCATTTAAAATAATCAATAAAATCTATACGCGACACAATTGCTCAAAAGAAATACCATTCTCAGCAGCAGTTTTCTCCATTGCTATTTTGACCTCATCCCAAGAATCCTTGTTTCTCAAGTTTTCAAGCAAGGGTTTACTTTGATGTTGAATTCTACTTGCAGCATTCCTATTGGCCACAATCATTTATTTAATGATGTCACATGGATCATACTACTAGTGACAGATAGCATCAAACTCAAAAAAAATCAAAAGATTATGTGCCACGCTAAATGCTTTTCTCTCGAATGTGAACCCTCCACATGAAAAGGTAAAGAAGGAAATAAGGTCTTCTTTTGCTGACTGAGAAAGTGTAGTTCATCAGCACTATGCACCTACCTTACATATTCCAATGCAAAAACCCTTTTTGTCACATGTATTGGAAGTTTGTATGGATGTACTCCCGATCCATAAAATCTTAGCACAGTAAATTCTCCCATTAAGTACCAATCAACCAATTGTATTTTTTTCCCTAGTTGCATGTAGTTTCTACATGACATAGGCAATCTAGGCATTGGAGTATTTATAATTGCTTGATGCAATGGAACCAAAAAGTAGTCTACAAAATGACTGTAGTTCCTTTGAGAATCATGCATCCTTATCTCCGTGGTCTATTCATATACTGGAGCCATTTTATTTTCCTCTGCATTACTATAGGGTTGAATCTAAAGCTTGTTGGTCTGAAACTTTCCTCTAAATTTGAATAGAAAAATATAGCACAAGTAGGTTGTGAACCTAAATGTCTTCGTGGAACCTGCTTTAATCATTAAAAATTGTTTATGAATGGATTCTACAATGTGTTGAATATAAGTATATTTGACATGTTCAATACCATAATGGATATTAAATACCATTTCAAGGAGGCTTGCACCCATTTCCAAATTTCTATCCAGACCGAGGAAAAATGCTAGCATGGAAATAGTATCATGAACCCATGGTTTAAAAATATCCAAATTATAAGGAGGCTTATGATCACCTTTCAATTTGTTTATATCCTGAACTATTTTATTTAAGAAATTATTTTTGTCCCTTTCTTCCATTGCTTCATAATCACTAGCAAGCTTTTCTAGGTCAATGTGGTCATTTCCAAATTATTCGGCTGTAAACCCAACACTTTTCCAAGTTCTTTTGCATTAATGGATAACAATTCTACTTGGCTATCTTTATTAACAACTTCTCTTTTCTTATCATCATAATTTTTGGCACAGACCATGATAAATTTTGGGCAAGGGAAAACTTCATGTAACATCATGTGCCCTAATCCAGTTACCCACGGTGCACTGATACTATTAACTTGTGTTTTCTTTGCAGCCTTATTCTGAGATAAAAATATAAGTTCTGAGGTACACCTACCATAGATTTCAGGATCATAAATATCATGGTACCCATCAGTGAAACCTAGGGTTTTAAGCAATTCCGCATAATATATTTTTTTATCAGACATTGCTCTAGTGGTACTGTTGGTAGACATGCTTATACAATGTGAAGTTGTGAAATTTGAATTCCCTAATACCTATTAGTCCTCCTTAATTTTTCTTAATTCTTAAGTCTCTAAACCTAAACTTCAAAGTTTGACAAAATAAGATTTTAAGAAATGTCAAATGATGAAACATAGTCATGGGAATTTTTCACTTACCCAAATTTCAAGTCCTGACTCTTGAAGAGATAAATGCTGACAGTCGTGGAAAATGGAATGGATTTGTTGGAAGTGGAACTATGGAAACCAAAATAGGGTGGTGCATTGCAATGAGTAATCTGAAGAGTGAAGACTGAAATTTCCTCGTGTGCTGACCCTCACTTAGCAATATAAAGTGCTTTTTTTTCAAAATTGGAACATTAAAGTGAATCAAACGTCTTAAGTCTACATGTTGCAAATTCTAAACCGTTGATCTTTCTAAATCTAATGGTTATAGGGTGATTCCGGATGTTGAAGTTCGCAAGCCTATCGCTATGTGCATTTCATTCCAGAATGCAACTACAACCATACATCAAATGTTCATCCAACAGTTGAAACTTGAGTGATTTATGATATTAACTTAAAAAGTAAACATGACACATGTGTTTTAAAGTTGTTTTAAAATTTTGTGCACTAGGATTGGTATCAAGGCCAAGGGGTCGGTAACTTAACATTGCGAAGGTGAAAGGACTTAAAAAAATCTCCCCGTGTGCTGACCCTCTCACTTAAAAGTTAAAAAAAAATCACTTGGCAGATGACACTTAACAATACAAAGTGCTTTAAATGCTTTTTTTTTCAAAATTGGAACATTAAAGTTGCAAATTTTTAACCATTGATCTTTCTAAATCTAATAGTTATAGGGTGATTTCGGAGGTTTAAGCTCACAAGACTATCGCTCTGTGCATTTCATTCTAGAATGCAAATACAACCATACATCAAATGATTATCCAACGGTTGAAACTTGACTAATTTATTATATTAACTTAAAAAAATAAACATGACACATTAACACATGTGTTTTAAAGTTGTTTTAAAATTTTGTGCACTAGGATTAACATCAAGGCCAAGGGGTCGATAACTTAACGTTGCAAAGGACTTAAAAAAATCTCCCCATGTGCTAACCCTCTCACTTAAAAGTTAAAAAAAATCACTTGATAGTTGACGCTTAGCAGTATAAAGTGCTTTAAATTCTGTTTTTCCGAAATTGGAACATTAAAGTTGCAAATTTTTAACCGTTGATCTTTCTAAATCTAATGGTTATAGGGTGATTCCAGAGGTTTAAGTTCGTAAGCCTATCGCTCTGTGCATTTCATTCTAGAATGGAAATACAACCATACATCAAATGATCATCCAACGGTTGAAACTTGACTAATTTATTATATTAACTTAAAAAAATAAACATGACACATTGACACATGTGTTTTAAAGTTGTTTTAAACTTTTGTGCGCTAGGATTAGCATCAAGGCCAAGGGGCTGGTAACTTAACGTTGCAAAGGACTTAAAAAAATCTCCCTGTGTGCTGACCCTCTCACTTACTAAATCTAACGGTTATAGGGTGATTCTGGAGGTTTAAGTTCACAAGCCTATTGCTCTATGCATTTGAAATCTTGTACTCGTAGTCCTTCCCCCATTCCTAACAAAATTCAATACCATCGGCCTAACAATGCTTCATCGACGAAACCCCCATCATAGCCTCGTCGATGGCTCGAAGAAAATAGCTCACAATCTAGTATCGGTGTAACAATACTCTATCGGGCTGACTCATAAGTTGCTCTCCCCGATATACTGATAGAGTCAACAAAAGTAAGCACATTGATGTAACACATAAACATCGATGGAACAAATGATTTCATTCCCCCGATGACCCAATATAACCATGAATTATCAAGTGCATATTTCATAAAGTATATTACTTAATTTCTTAAAGGAAAAAAACTGATTTGAATATATTAATATAAATAGACACTGAAGTTCTAAACTCAAAAAATAACTCTTTACTGTAAGTGTAAATGAATAACGAAGAATAGCACAAAACAACCATTTATTTATTGCAACTAAATTTTAATGTCACATTATTACATATATTTTTGAAGACAAGTAGTTATAGAGCAGGCAAGCTCCCATTTTGTATAAATAACATATGTCAATGTCACTTTACATATAGACACAATTTAATAATTTATTCCAAGTTGTTGCTCATTACAATGGATTACAAATTGATTCCAATTTCCAAGCTTCTGCTGGTGACAACTTAATACAAATGCAACTCTAAAAATAAACGCATGATTCCAACCTTCTGCTCGTGACAACGTAATACAAATGTGGCATTGAAAATTAAGTTTAAATGCAAGGGATTTGACCAATTCCAACCATGCTGGGGGAAAGGGGGTTCTAATCATTCTAGGGAAATGGGAGCTGTGAAGATACAAAATGTACTTATTCCCTTTGAGAACCAGAGTCATGCAGAAGATGTAATACAAATGTGTCTCTGAAAATAAATGCATGGAACTTGCTAGTCCAACCATGCTGGGGAAAAGGGAGTTGTGAGGATACAAGAGGAGTAGCGAATTTGCTCCCATCTTTTGCACGCAACTTCCATGCACTGGTATAGCACTTACCTCCATCAGAGCCCCTCATCCTGATTCAAAACCTGTCTGAGAAGTCAGGTTAACCAAATCAACTTCTTTCCAATTCCACCCATTCTGAACTTGAAGGAAATTCATCTTTTACTGATTACTCTGTAACTACATAATTGTAGGTAGGAGAATTTACAGTATCCCTAATAATACCACATCATCTTCTTCCTGAAACCTTATTAACCCTAGAAAATGAAAACCCTTGTGACACTATCCACTATTCACTATCCCTATTTATGGGCCACCAAACACTAGTGCCGCTACCAGCCTGGGTATAATGATAATCGTGATTCATATAGAATTAAAATCTTTAATTTGATTGATGTCTGGCTACACACAAACTATAACTCAAGCTGACAAGCTGTCAAAATCACCAGTGCCACTTAAATGATATGAAATCATTACAAATATTGTTTCATTAAAGCTATGAGTTATCCAAGAAATTGCTTCGGATGTTCATATCACATATGGCATTAATCGTCGTCACTGCTAGTACTAGCAGTACGACAACCAAACTCTCTTCAAAAAGATTGAGAATTTCAATTAAATGAAATGTACAACATCGGGGCATTGAAAAGACAGAATGAGTGATGAGTGATGAGCCTTGATCTCACCACATGCTGTATCTAACGGTTCTAGTGTTATTCCTGAGGTTTCAATTCACAAGTCTAGTGCTTCAGAGATTTACTTCTGGAATGCAACTACAATTGTCCATCAAAAATTCATCGAACAGTCATAGATGATATTAATTTGCACTAACATCTAGCTTCAGAAATAATAAATATGTTGTCAGTTGTTCGCATTCTAGAATCTTTATCAAGGAATTTGAATGTATGAAAAATATGTCTCGGAATTTGATATTTTTGCCAACCACACTGATTTTTATTAGCATATCTATTTATTTCGCCACTGAAATTTTTATTAGTTTGAGATTATGTTTAATTAGCCAATGAAAATATTTTATTCTTTGAAAAAAGGTTTTAATTGCCAACATTTTTTTTTTGTTTTGAAAGCAGGGTTAATTGCAATGGAAAAAAAAAATTGGTTTGAAAAAAGGTTTTAATCGCCAATGAAAAATATTTTATTCATTTAAAAAAAATTGTATTTCACCATGATTTTCCACAGACTTCTAGTGATTTTAAAAGATTCGCCAATTAGGATTTTTTTCCTGAAAAACAAAAAAAATTGCCAATTTAATTAATATTTTTATCGGGAATAATACAAGATTCACCAGGATTTTATACCTTAGGGGTGAACCCACAAAAGTGGTGAACACTTTTGTGGAGGAAGGATAAAGTCATTTTTTCCCTCTACACAAAGTGAAGGGGTTCGACCGAACCATTATATTGGTTTGGTCGAACCACTGGGTTCGACCAAACCCTATGTTTGCTTGAACCCATTGACATATGAGGGAAAATATTAAAATAAAGGGGTTCGAGCAAACATAGGGTTCGGTCGAACCCCCTTAATAGAGATTAAAAAAAAAACACTGTCATTTTCACCAACAGTTCGGCGAACAGGGCAGTGTGTGTGGAGAACCGACGAAGAAACACTTGCACAAACTCGGCCCACAAACACCTTCACCTTCAAGCAACCTCCATCACCCTCCAACGCATCCTCTCAGGTTGGTTGCACTCTTCCATAGCTCATTTTGGTGCAAAATTTGTGGCATGAATTTCATTTGTTTGAAAGTTTCTAAAGCATTTTCAACAATCCATTCACATAGTTAAATGATTTGCTGTTGAATTTAAATTCTTTGATGGGTATCCATACCCTATTCAAAAATCCCCATTTTTTGTTAAATGTTTTGATGGGTATCTATACCCTGTTCGAAAACCCCCATTTTTTCCATAATCTTTGATATACCAAAGTTGGTTCTAATCTAACTTTCTTGTTATACTATATTTTTAATAATTTGAATAATTGATTCCATGTTTTTAATTTGTTTTTGATAATTAAAAGTAATTTGGTTTTGATTATTTTGAATAATTGTATTTGATTGGTATATAATTCAACATAACACCAAGAAAATAATCAAAGACTCAAATATCAAAAGAGTATGAAGTTGAGAATTCAAAGAAAAGATAATAAATGATACAACTTCATGAAACTAAGAAATTGAACTCCATAGATGAAGATATATCATCTTTTCCAATTTAATTAGATCATGGAACATTTATTCAAGGTATGGATTTAAGAAGAATTTGGAGAAAAAAAGGGAAAATGTAAAATTTCATGTAGTTAAGAAATTGAATCACAATAATATAACTCCACTCAAATTGAAATATTTATGTACATATAACATTTATTAATCCAACCAAAAATACAAAGGAAGATAGAAAGACCTTGAAACTTGGTATTATTTTAAACTAGTGATGATCATGCACTTATTCTAGAGAGTTGTGCAAGGTTAATTTTAGATTATATATGGAAGTAGTAGGAGCATCATATTTGGTTCTAGCATATTAAATATAGTCAAATAATTGTGCATCAAAAGTTTAAAATTCACATATTTTATTGGATAATTAGGATGCATAAAAAGAGTGGTGTTCAATATATATGGAACTTATTAGGATGCATGAGAATTTAGATGAAATATACTGTAGATCTAGTGCAAAGTTGATAGATGAAACACCAATTATACAATAATGTTTAACTCTATAATTGGTCTAGGTAATGAAGTAAAGTCTATTTCATAAATTTTTTGATTAGTTGAAAAATATAGCATATAAATATAAATATGTTTTCACATTGAAAAAAGTGATTTACATATATCACTTTGATTGATCCAGAAAAATATTTCACTTACTTCACATATCATTTTGATAGATCATGTGAACTACACCTATGTATATTGGCCTCTTTGCATATTTTTTTAATCAAGAAGGGCCTCATACAATCCAAAAATAACAATATTTTTTTGTAACTTTGAGCTAAGCCTATAATTGGCGATCTTCTAAAAGAGAAAAATTAATTAGAATTTAGGGTTTTCCTTCAATACCCACAACTTTAATGATATGTTGGCACAATCTTATCCCCTCAAAGAATTCATCTAACTCAACCTCATTATGTGTGGATGGGTGGAGTATCTTAGATACAACTTAAAGGAGATTACCTTTGTCATTTTTTATTATAGAAGCAACCCAAATTGGAGTTCAATTACCTTTGCAAGCCCCATCCACATTTATTTATTATCTTCCAAAATGAGGTTCCAACCATCTAATTTCCATCATACCCACCTTACTCAAGAAATAGGAGAAACCCAATAGGAGACTGAAACCTAACTAGTTATTTGTCATCCTATTGTCCTAGCTAGTGAACTCAATTGCTCTATGTGAAACCATTCTAAATTTGGTTGAAATATTCTCATAAATGATGATTTCAAATTTATTTTGTAAAGAGTTAAATGGGATGTCCCTATCATTAAATATTCATCAATTTATTTCTTTCCATAAATTCTAACTCATCTTAAATGGGCTAGCCTTCCATATTCTATCCCAAGTGGAAATAAATGATAAGCATAAATTCTCAATTGATAAATAGAGATAAGAGATATTGTGAGAGGGAATTAGATCATTCTAACTCACAACAATGCTAATTCTAGAACTTATAAGAATATGAATAGTTGAGTAATAGGTGATTAGAAGATTATTTAGTAGACATGCATAGTAGAAACCTTAGAGATAGATACATGTAAAGACAAATGTGTGACTTGTCTATATCCTATAAGTATTCTCATGTGAAATTTCATCTAAGGAAAATGCACTAGATTTTAGGAGGCATGATTTCCCCAACACAATCTAGAAATCCAACCTAAGGAATTTAATATTAAATTTTCCATTTGATAACCTGATTTGATTGAATAGTAATGCAATAGTGCCATAAGAAAACCGCAAACAAAGTGGATGGGACACACCAATCAAATAACCATAAAATCACATGAACAAATTCCATATGCAATTCCAATGGAAAAAGAAGGAAAAGAGAGTTAAACAAGGAAGGTATACAATCTATTTTTGTATTCAAGCATAAGCAAGATCTTCTCACAACCTTATCAATAAAATATAGCTTGACCAAAATTTTAAACATCAAATATTGATAATACAAGAATACCATTTATTTATCAAGGCCTCAATAGCACAATTTTAATTCGCAAACATATTTCATAGATATTTTAGTAACATCATTACCAAATTTTAAAATTTCCAAGAAACACACTTTTAAAAAATTAAATTTATAAAAAATATAATATCTCCTCAAAATGTTGATTTAATAGATGTTTTTAAATTGTATCCAAATTATATTGAAAGTATCCATGATGAAAGATAAATTATTTAACCTCTTGATCACAATCCTCATATACAATATATTTAAATTCTCCAAAACACCTACATTTAAATATTAAAAAATGTTAAGCAAAATAAAATTGACATCAACTACAACTTAACATTTATTACAAAAAATATATCGGAAGATTAAGAATCACTACTTAAAATTATATAAATTATATTAGATGCCACCTTAAGAACTATATCATATGTCTCCACAAATAAATAAAATTAGCAGTGCTTCTCTTGTGACCAACTCACATCTAGAATCTTCACCTCCACTCTTCAAATTGTATTTTACTATCTCATATCTCTTTTTCTCAAACATTTTATTTCCTAGATCATTTTTCTTCCATCATGGGTACATGATATAAACTTTGATAACCCAACGCTTCTCATTTAAATACATTTTTACAAAAACTACAATCATTGTATCTAACACATTAAAATAATAGTTCATGATAGATAAAATATACATGTCGTATTTACAATATCTATTATAAATTTTAAGAGGCATACAATAAAAAGGCTTAGAAGATTCAAAATCCATTTGTGATATTTTTAAATGAATATATTTTTCAAGAAATTTTACACAAAATTTTGTTTGGCTACATGCCAGTTAATGTTTAATATGTGGTGTGTGGTCTTGATCACCAATTTTTTATTTTAAAACATCCTTTACATTGAGTGATACTTTAGAGTTAAAGTGCCAAAATCATTCAATTTCATCATTTGTGTTATTAATTAGCTTTTTATGAACTCATGGAATCCTACCATTAAAATCTCAAGTACCATTTTCAATAGGACTATCTAGTCTTGATCTTATTGCTAGTGCTTTTCACAATATTTTACAATTTATGCTTAAGTGAAGACATGATTTTGCCTCATTAATCAAACCTTTCGTAATTTATTTCTTACTATTGAGGTTTTTATTACTCTACAAGTAGCTCTTTTATCTTTCTACTTACTAGTAATCCTAATAGAATTGAGAGAATTAAAAAATATTTTAATAATAATTTTATTTTAATTAGAAATTTTGATTGCCTAAATATTTAATTTATTTTGTAAAGGTCTTATTTTTTACAACTTTAGTATTTTTACAAAAGTATTCATTTAAAAATTTTGAAGCTCAAAATTGAATGGTTCATGATGATCTCTTTAATTTAAGACTTTATCTTATTTTCTCATCAATTTTAAGTAACCATTTTTGGTTTCCAGAATTATTACAATTTTATCAAGCTCATTAGAAAATTTTGAATATGGGATATCATTCTTATTCAGAAAGGTCCTCTCTTTTCGTAAGTAACTTGGAGATACAATGAATTTCATTTTTTTATGTGTGTTATCAATTTTATTAATATTATCAAAAATTGGATCATGGAGTATAATTTTAATATCATGGGGTTCATTTCTACATTATTCAAAAATATTTCTAAATTTGAATTCTTATTTTTCTATGATGTTACTCTTTTCAATATGTGTTTCATAACATTTTGCAACATTTTCCCTTTCATGTTCAACATTTTTATTTTTATTATGGCTAAATAGTGTATATAATATTAAATAATTGTCCTATGTGGTATATAATTTTTTTACTTGTGAAATTCATCCATGTTAAAATCCTTTTGATTTTATGTGGAATGGGAGCCAAATCAAAATTATTCCAAGTCCACTATAAGCCACTTGGATAATCCACATGGTTCAAATGATTAAGCATATAACCAACCTAGATATCTTCTATGATATATATACATTCATATAATTCTAAATAGGTAATTAATCATTTATTTCCATTTTGATAAGACTTTAGTTCATGATCCATCAAGACCTTTGGGAAGACATATAGTGTCTCATTTAATAAGAGGAATACACTTACTTTCATTTGAACCACCCCATAATAATTTCTTCATTGTTTTATCTAAATCTTGAGAGATCTTCAAGAGCATCAATAAACATGACATCACATCTAGATTAGAATGTATTAGATCATAGCTTTAAGCATTAAGATTCTTCCATCCAATTTTAAACGATTATATTTTCATGAAGTAGATTTTTTTTGGGAAGCACTAATGTTGTCCTTCCATAGTTTAGAAATCATATTTACAAGCTTATCATTTGTCTCATTTTCTTCTCTTATTTGTGCCTTAAATAATGACTAAATTGATTTTACATGACCACCAATGTTAAGTAATGATGTTTTCCCTTTATTACTAGTTGTAGGAAATAAAGCTTAGATGCAACCTTTATCAATGTTTTTTAAACTGTCTTTAATGGCACATTTTGTACTAGAGTGCACACGCACACTTGTAAATTTAAATTTTAGAATTGTTTTAGATTATGTTTTTTGTGCAATCTAGTAGTGTGAATGTGTTGATTATTAAAAACTATGATAGATGTTGAACATGTTTTTTGTTAATGGTATGGAAATATTATTGATGAGTAGATGAATTATTAGAACTGTTTTAGATTTCTATTCCTTATATATAGATATATTATTTAAACTAAGGTCTCATTGCTCCTTTAGGTACACATACATACATACATAACATGGATAATGAAGATGTTCCACCTCTGAAATCTTTGTTTGTAAATACCATTAATGAGATTAATAAATTGAAAGACTCATTAGCGCAAAGTGCAAACCCAAGGATATATTGTGAACCATGCATGTCAATATTGCATAGTCTTGAAAAACTAAGAGATGAACTTGAGAGGACTAGTGCATTTTCTCCAGATAGAGTAGATGCTATTATTTCCCGCATGCGGGAAGAAGTACATGGTGAGGTTCCCCTTAAACAAATACAGGATAGTGTGACCAAAGAAATGATAAAAACCAATTGTTTTCCATTTTATCAAAATGCACGTAAGGTCAGGGGATACCAGGTCACTAGATGTGTCGATCGTGCTATGGCCTCATTGATATACCCACGATTTCTTGAAGCACATGGTCAATACCCAAACAATGACCAGATTCCATTATATTTTGTTTAGCAGTTGTATGTTGAGGTCCATTTGGGCCTCAAATTCAACTACTTGGACATTCCACCATATGTTGGTCAGGGGCATGGCAGGATTGCTGACAGACCCACTTATCGTCAAGCAGATAGACCAACCCCAGTGTTTAGGGTATTGGTTGGTGAGAGGTCTCTTGCTCTCACCCTAGCTCTAGCCCCCATAGCAGATGAGGTTGTCGTTGCTTCCCAAAAGGAAGCAATTGATACTGTAGGTGACATTGCAACTGCCACCACTAGGATATTTGTTGATTGTGTAGGTCAGTATTTGATGTCTAGACGTCCCCAACCCATGCCATATTCAACACAATGGACCACCATGGATCCTTTCACAACAACAAGCATCCCTACTCCTACAGAGCTTGAGGCACTTACGGGAGATATGGCACGTAGGAATCTACATTGTTTAGCTGAGGAACTCTTGGAGGCATATGCCTTCATTGCATCAGACTATGGGATTGGTATAGAGCATGTTAGAGATCGTTTGGCACGTGGAGGTCGTTCACTTCTAGGATCCCATCACTCTCAACCCAACACTAGTGCACGTTAGGATCCACCACCTGATCATTCGATAGCTGCACAGACTATGGGTTTTACTGAGATGTTGGTTGGTGTCGGTTCGTTATCATCGATGCCATCTCACCTACATAGTCCTCTCCACTCATCATTGCTAGCACGACATGAGATAGATCAGAAGGATGTAGATATTGATTCATCACTTGATCGTATAGTTGATATGGTGGAGGTGGTCGTTTCAGAGGACTCAGGTCATCCGATATCAGATGATGTGCATGCATGTGTGCATGTGCATGTTTCAATTCCTTTATAATTATTTTTAAATTTTAGTTTTAATAACTAGATATTCATGTACTGATATATATGAATTTATATATTTGCAGGTGGGCATACCTAATGTCACTCCTAGCCTTGTTCCAGATCGTACACATCGACGTGACTCTGTGGATGAATCTGATGCTAGTGGACATGTGAGTTTTAAATTTTTATATATACATGTGTATATGTACATGAATATGTACGCATAGATCTAGATACATATTTAATATAAATTATATGTATTTAACACATTTTGTACACCATTTTATTTGCAGGGCTCAACACATCCATCAGAGCAGGACCGTTCTCATTCAGATGGTCGTTCGACTAGGAGTCGACATTCGTATTAGGCCTTGCATTATATTTATGATCGTTACTACATGTATTTTCTTATATGATGATCTTTCTAGTATTTGATATTTCATTATCTCTAACTTAGATTTTCTATATATGATGATTTTTTGTATTCGACATTTCCTTATATGATGATCTTTAGTATTCCACATTTGATGATCTCTAACTTACATTTGCTTTTATGATATACATACATTTGGCACTTTGCTTATAACATGTTACATGTTTATACATTGATCAATATTGAAATGTTTATATGATATATGTATACATTTTCTTATATTCAATATACATACATTTGCTTATTTGATGATCTCTTACAACTTACATTTCCTTATATGATATATACATTTGATCTCTCTAGAGTAGAATTTTAGGAAATGAATGCCACTTTATAATTAAGTTCATTCATTCACATGTTGATCACAATAAATATTTTGCACACACATGCCTTGGATATATATGATCTTGAATGTTTTCCTTCTATGTATATAAAAATAGAATCATATACTCATATAAGCATTTAAATATGTACAATAATGATTATAAAATGCATCATTTAAGCACAATAATAGGAATTAATTCACTAAATTGTAATAAAGTATTAATGGACGATAATGGATCTTAATTATGGTATATGATAAAATAATAATAGTGGTTCGACAAAATTATTTTAGTGTCTTGCAAGATGATATTCAAAATAACATTGTTTCAAAAAAAGAACTTAAGAAGAACGGATTAAAAGAGATGAAAAAAATAATGATATGCCTCAATTAGGTGGAGGAATAAGAAAATATTAGATGGTTAATGATGATTGGACTGAAGAGATTATTTGTGTAAAAAATACACAAGTTAGCTCTCAAAAGAAGAATTATGAGGAAAATTTCATATGAAATATAGAAGATGATGGAAGAAAAGAAGAGGAGGAATGTAGAAAATGATTTAAGAAAAGTAAAATTAGGTGAAAAATGTGATTGATTGTTTTTGAATACTTAGTTATGTTGACATGTGAATATCAACTTTATCTTAATATAGTAGTAGATTTTATGCACCAAATTATGTAGGATTGAGGTTAAAATGTATCCAATGCATGTAATAACTTATAATAAAATAATAAACAAGAGGAATCCCTAGTATTCAATAAGAAATTTTATTTTCTTAGTGGGTCTAAGATGGGACAACCAATAGACACAAAGAGAAGTTCCCATCACATCTCAAGGTCTTTGACCTAGGTGGATACTATGAGAGAATGAACTATAGATAGAAAGATTAGGCCCCTACAAATCATAAGGAATTGCACCTTGGTGACTTTTGTGAGGAAACAAAAATAAATAAATAATATATAAATAACATATCATGCCTCAATGTACACTAGTCAAAGCACACCATGATATATTTTTTATCATGGTGACCTTGAGTAGGCATGATATGGGTTAAAAGATATATAAAATGATTAAAAAAATATATCAAAGAAATAAAATATTAACTATGAATTAACATACAACATTGTTCCCTTTTTCCAAGGTCTTACTAGGATAAATGGAAGAGGATTATGCCTAATTTGGGGAAGGGTACATCCCATAAGGGAATTGATAGATTAAAAAGGAAAATTTAATGATCAAGAATTATGTGACATCTATATACTATGAAGGTTGATTTAGAGTGATTGGTGTGAAAATAATGATGTTTTGGATGTGTAGTTTGAAGTTTTGAAGCATAGGTTTTGTTTGGAATTTTATTAATTAGATGGTTAGAAATGCATTAAAATTATTTATTGTGGATTTTTTCAAGATTACAAAGTAAGATAGAAGATATGTATCAAGATCTATTGTAAAGAAAGATGTAACCACATATTCTCAATGCAAAAATTTGAATATTTCAACTTAGATATGTATGTAACCAAGTAACCCTAAAATCATGAAATAAATGTTGTACACAACTATACATGAATACATCTATGGATGGTACAAAATCCTATTGCCAAAAGATCTCAAACCAATGAAGGCACAAATATAACTTTGGAAAAAAAGGTGTTAATCCTAAAGAAAAATATGACTTAATGCTTCCAATACAACCATAAGTTAACCAATCAAATCATTGTATTCCTCAATTTAATTTAAGCATAAATGTATATGACATATTCTTATATGTCACTCTCTAATACTTATGGGGCAACCATATATTCAACCAACTTAAATACGTGCACAATGAAAATAATTGTGCACATTTTCACTATTCACCAACCAACACGAAGCATAAACATTCTACAAGACACTTTGGGATTTTTTGTTTGGTACAACATTCTACAAGACATAAATTTTAATATGTTATGTTTCTTTTTCTACAACAAAAAAGAAGATTGAGACAACATTCACTTTATATATATAGAAGACATGGAATAATGAATCAATTATTTTTCTTGGATGTATAGGAGAAGAAACATCTTGAGATGTAGTCATGTAACATCTCCTTGTGTGCCAATTGTCTTTTTTGTTGAGATGCTAGATTTGGGGGATCATTGACACTAACGCTAAATTTTCTTCTACTCCCACCATCAAAAGTATGTACATGTACAAGTGAACTTGAAAATCATGGAAATAATCTAACTCAAACATTCTGGTTCAACCCGCTCTTGAATAACATGTAAATTTTTTTGATGGTCATCACTATCTAGTCTCCATTTTTTTCATCCACGTGCATGTGGAACTGCATTAAGATGTAGGGCAGTAGCAATTATAAGGTGACTATATTGATATACCTTGTTATCAACTTGATAGTCCACAAAATGAATCCCATGTTGAACAACTTTGACTTGTTTTAGATATATCCCTTGCACAACAATAGAACCTATACGGTAAACATGAACCTGAGTTACTACATGTGCATGTGTACAACATTTGCGTGCTCAAGGTTTGTACAATATATATTTAATGTTTTTAAGGTAATGTGTACACATGTACACAATGTATATATAATTTTAAATTCAAACTCACCTGTGGGAAATAACATTCCATCATTTGTTTCAGGTCATGTTAGCTTATTCCTCTCTTTTGTGCAATGCAGTAAATAATAGCTAACACCTTCTATGTTTCCAGGCTCTACTATAACTGCAAAAACATCTCCTGTACACCAAATTTACACAATAAAATTCTATAAAAAAAAATAATTGTCTCTAGACAAGTTAAAGATCATTAAATTTATATAATATTTAAATTATTGAAAACTTACACATGTACCTTTTCTAACCAATCCTGAAATATGGTCATAATCAATTGAAATCAAAGGAATGTCTTGAAATCTTTCATCCTCATTTTCATCGTATGTGTCTGAAACAAATAGTGGCACCATATCCCATTTACTAACATATTCAAGTTCTTCATTGTTGCATGCATGAGAGTTTCCCGCAATGCACTCAGTGCAGAAACAAGAGTAATCCCTCGTGTATGATGTCCATCTAGGGTGACTATCTGAACTCATAACACAATGCAAATATCTTGTTTTTTCTACCCTCTTGCATCCATGCATCGATCTTCTATCCACACCTAGATAAATGTAATTGCAACAAACTTATGTGAACTTGAACATGTGTGTATATATATATGTGTAAATTTTAAATTTAAATAATTTTATTTTTTTTAAATGTAAAACTTATACATACCTGATATCTCCCAAAACACTCTATGTGGAATGTTTCGGTTTGTTCTTGAAGATGTGTCGACCTCATTTGATGCAAAGTGTTTCTTGCACCATTCAACAACATCATGTGCATCATTTATATGATCTTCTGAATAACTCATTTGATGCTTTCTTAAAGCACGTTTGATGCAAGCTCCTGCGCCATCATGCTCACCCTTTCCATGCCCACTCTCAAAGAAACTCCAAACATGTGATATGTTGTAAATGTTATGATATCTAGAAAGTGCATAAAATGGTCGTGATGATTTGAATTGCGCCGCACATCAATTTGACCATACAATTTTTTTTTTAAATTTTACACCCCTGCTTCTCAAATTCTCAAAAAAACATTTTGTAAAACAATGTTGTACAAAAAGTGTGTTATGCTCTTTATCATCACTAATATAAAAGTGATATTATTTCTTGATGGATTGTTGTTCATCTGTACTCTCAACACCATCCAATTCCAATTGTGCATGTCGATAACACACATGAACCATAATAGTGACCTGCTTTGAAAAGTAATATTCTGATTGAATCTCTTTTTGATGTACAAAAGAGTAATTTTCTGCAAAGTCAACTACTGATAGAACTGTTCCAAGTGGGAAAGTATCTCTTAATGTTTGAAATTGATGTGCTTGCCACTTAGCATAAAAGGAATATTGTATGTATGGTTGTATCAATTTTTGAAAATCTTCCATAAATTTCCCAATAGGTATCTCCTCTTCTACATAGTTTAACCTTGTGGATTCTTTCCCAAAATTTGTTTGAAACTTTATATACTTGTAACTTTTACAATTTACTGTCTTTGTTAGGTCAGCATTTTCATTTGTTGAAGGAAAGTTAGCCAAATTTCCACATGTTTCACAGATTCCTTTTATGCATTTTATTTGAAGTCCATTTTCATGATCACATAATAGATCCTTTATGAACAAACTTACCTGTTTAGGAGGTTCCTTTTGAAAACCATATCTTTCTTCTCTCATCTTTCGAAACACCTGATAGTAGAGATCAAATTCAATGTGATAACGACAACAACAAGTTTCAAAAAACTTGTTTATCTTCACATAGTATGGCTTTAACCTTTCAAACATTGTTTGCCCAATCTTTATATGAGGATACATATTACAAAAGTTCATATACATCTCAAGCTGTGTTATGTCTAGCCAATGTTTAATATGTTCTTCATAAATACCAAGTCCAATCCTATGCCTCATAACATCTCTAGTATTTGATGACGGACGGGTCTGATCATTCCAAAAACTTGAGATCAAGTTCCTAATAGCATCTTCAATCTTGTCAGAACGGGGATCTCTACACATAATTGCCCAATTGCCTTCAGAACTATCATCTAAAACCTTTCTCTTTTTCTCATATTTTATTAGTGTGGTTCTACTATAACCAAATTCAGTGGAAAGTGCTAACATTTTTCTTTTTTTGGATATTTCTTTATTTAAAACAAATGTCAAAATCACCTTTCTTGCAATGGTTCTATCCACTGATCGAGATCCTTTCCCAATGGAATCTAAACCTTTTTTAACATTTTCAACAATATCTTTTTGTAGTCTCATGTGTTTCCTCTTATTCGATGCAAAATGTACACCCAACAATTGTAATGACTCTTTCAGCTCATCAAGAAGAAGTAAACATGATAACAATTGGATTTTTTCAAGTGTTTCAAGATGATTGAAATGATCATGGATTATTCTATTTACAGATTTAGTCATTGACCTCTTACTTGTATTTTTAGGTTGGTCGGCATAACATTTCAGTTTCTCCATATCCATTTCAAGTAAATGATCTAAATTTCTATAAGAAATTTGTTTCCCCACTGTTTCAGCTACTTTTATATGCTCATCCATTTGTGTAGAAGGAATTGATCCTGACCCCTCTCCAACATGCATTGTTTGAACTCAGGCCTCCTCCCTATCTTCAAGGTCCATGTGTTCTTCAACTGATTCATTTGGTCCAATATCTAGATTGGGCTCAACTTCTGCTTGAGAACTTCCTGCTTGTTGACCATTTGTACATGTCACAAAATATTGTGCAAAGAAAGTGAGAGATGATGATATAAAAGTGGAGTTGAACATATGAAATCAAATGAAATCAAAGATTCTTGAACTTAAGAATTCCATGAAAAAAATGCATTTGAAAAGGATATGATTTAAAGATGGGATATACATGAAAATGGTATGATATATATGATGTGGTAAGTTAAGAATGCAAGAGGTCAAATGCAACTCTAGGTCCAAATTTGGTTACGATGCAAGGCTTGACTTGTGTTATGATGGATAAACACAAGGGACCAATGATCAAGAGAGGGTATGTAGGAGATGGACTTCAAAAGGATTTCCCTAGACAAGCAAGGATAATGGTATTTTCCCTAACTTGAAAGTCCATGATAAACCTTAAGTGATGTGGGTGATAGATAAAAAATGGATTGGTTTTGAGACCTATGAAGAGTAGTGGAACTTGTGCAAGAGCTAAGGGTTCTATTTGATCAATGATGAATATGCAAAGGACTAAATTCATGGAATGTATGCAGCTTGGAACTTAGGCACGATATGATCTTGATATATGCAAGGGGTTGTACATGCAATAACTAGGTGAAATGATATATATGTATACAAGGACTATGTGATATGATCTATACATATGCAAGAGCAGGAATATGTAAGGACTAGGATACAATGAAAAGGATATGATTCTAAGATGGGATATATGAAAATGGTATGATATGATGTGATAAGTTAAGAATGCAAGAGGTCAAATGCAACTCTAGGTCCAAATTTGGCTACGATGCAAGGATATGACGTGGATGGAGGACTAGGATATGACGTGGATGGAGGATTAGGTTATGACATGATTGGAGGACTAGGATATGACAATTTACTTTTTGAGACAATGGTTTGACAAAGCAAGGAAAGTTTTCCTATCCCAAAGTGTGCAAAATTGAGGACTTGATTTGACAAATGTGGTTCATGATGGAAAATGCGTTGTAGTAAGTGATTTGACAAAATTTCAAGCAGATTGTAAGGAATTTATTTCAGTTTGAATGTGTTGATTCAGATTTGGAGGATGATGTTCATTTGTTCATGTTGTCTGAAAATAGTTGGCAAACACGTGGTGTTGTAAAGAATGAAAATCAACCACATAGAAAACATTTACAAAAAAAAAATCCTAAGGCTACAAGGACAGTATTCTTATGGATCCCATGAACCGCATATCCTTAGCGAATGAATTTCAGAAGCTTGGCCCCATGGGCTCCCCCTTACATTGCACTCACTTCTCAGGGCAACCAAGGTTCCAATCTCCATGGAACTCCCATGGCAGATTGATCATTTCTACTAAGAACTACGCAGGTGCGGGTGCCTTGGCAACGACCATTGCTGCACCAAAGAATAGAAGGTTTGTGGTTTTCTAAAACAAAGGATTTATTTCGGGCACCTGTTCAGAAGGCCATCCAAGAGGCATTATCATCCTAGTTTGCAGAGGTTAGAGTCTACAGGTTTCGACACACCACAAGGGTACTGGGGAGTCAATTGTTGGTCCACAGGAAGTTTTGTAATGCTAAGCTTTCCTTAACATTCTAATTTATATACCGGTTGGGCGTCTCTTGGCTTTAGCACGTTCCTAGTTTGAGTCGCTTTGGGGTGAGTACTTTTTCCCACCAAAACAAGCCCAAGATCTAAGGATTAACAAAAGTGAACCAAAATATTCATAGTTCAATTGATCTTTGTTTAAAAACAAAGAGAGAGCACATGAATATTTCAGATCACACTCTCATGGTGTTCTTTTTATTTACCAAAATCAAAATGTGAACAAACAGAGAATGCACAAGGTTCATTTTATCCATTTGTAGTGTTTGTCAAGCAAAGGGGTTAATTTTAACCGTTTGTAGTGTTTTCTATCTAAGAGTTAATTTTAAACCCAATGAAAAACAAAGTGTGTTGTTCTTTTTAACCCATATGCATTTGCATGTCTATTCTTTTTTAACCAATGCATGTAAAATGCAAGTTGTAAAGAAAAATAATAATTAAAATAAAATTTAGCTAATTCTAGTTGGACACATGCTAAAACAAATAGATTAGTAGCACAAACAAAAAAAACTCTAATCTAGAAATAAAGAAAACAGGAAAAAAAAACTAAAAAAAATTGATAGAAAACCGGGACAAAAATATTAGATAGTGTGGTAAGTCTATGAGCCTCTTTGTACCTAAGTAGATATTCAAGATGATCTAGTAAATTTAAATATTTTATTTTTCTTCTAGATAAGGTATCCCATTACGAGAGATCGTTAGGATTTGTGTCTCAACCTCCAATCCCTATCTATTAATACTAAACAAAATCTAATTTTCAAGTTATAAAACAACAAATATATATATAAATTTCAACACTCATAATTTAATTTTTGGCTTGGAACATGTTAGAATAGACATTAATTCTAAGAACATGATAATTACAACAAAATGCATCTCTTTCACATCTTAATATTTTTAAATGGGCACAATCATATAGAACTCATTTTTTATGGATGAAAAATATATTAATAAACTTGGGAACTTAGATGTTAAAATTATTTTAAAAATAAATTGGGAGGAGCTTGGGAAACCAAATTTACATGATACTCCCTATGATATAGTACTAGATGAGGGAGAAGATCCAAAATTTTCATTAGCACATGGTATCTAATATAAAGGTCAACCTATTGGGTTTAAAGGAAAAATAAATTTTGTGGTGTTTGAGATTCAAAAGGACTCTTTGGTGCTTTTAAAATTTTGTTTAATCTCAAATTGGTTCATGTAGAATGTAATGAAATCTTTGACTCCCAAAAGGAAGAATTAACATTTTATACATGGAGGGCTAGATAGTGCATATATCTTTGAATATGAATATAGATTAAGATTATGACAAGAAGATAGCAAAAGAAAGAGATGTAGAAGAAGATGACATATTTAGATGGCTATATTCATTGAGGAAGCTACCTAAGAAAATATCAAAATCACAAATTTTCATATTTCTTCTTGTAGATTCATATCTCTCTTGGAAATGCTTGTTGATCCATCTTCTCAAAAAAAAAAAAATCATATATCTAACGGATACACTTATTGCTATAGATTATATATATTTTTTATGTTGTACTCATCTTAGTTCTAGATGCACATAGGATAAGAGCGCAACAATATTAATCTAATGTCTTTTTATTTGATTATTTGTGGAGGTAAATATATCAAATTAGGGATTTGACAATATTGGTAAGATAACCAAAATTCACCCCTTTCCCTTTGTGGCACTAGCTACATGCATTCTTGGAAATCTCTTCATACGAAGGTTTTGTGTCTTTTCCTATCTATCATAATTATATTATCTTAGAGCTCAGTTTAAAAAACATTATGACCATTTTATATCATTTAATTTATTAAATACAAAATTTATGTGTTATTCTACTATTTAGTTTCTTGTTATTGGTTGTGTATTTTATTCTTATTTTATAGACTTTCAACTTTTTGTATAACCTGGTATTTTTTATGTACAACAAAAATCTATGTAGTCATATAGACCTTAATTTAGTCATGCTACCATCTAGGAAACATGATTTATTTTTTATTATCTTCTATTGATTCATATTCCAAATTCCTATCACATGATTCAAGATATCTATTTCTCAACTCTCATTCTAGGTTTTTCTTTGTTTATAATTAAATCCCATTTTTAATATTTTGTTTAATAAAAACATAGTACTTTTTTTTTATAGGAAAAATAAGCTTGCATAGTTTATATAGGTGAAACCAATTTAGATAAGACCATTTACACTTGTTGATTTATCTATTTTGGATAGTATTTTTCTGTTATTAATCTTATCTAGGAATAAAGTTAGTTAAAACTTTCAACTTTCTATTTAGGTAATCAAATTCAATACATTTTTCTTTTCACTACAATATGTTTATTTCTTTATGAATTATTTCATTGTTATGAAGAATATTCTAATTCTATGTTAGATTATGTGTTAGAAAATTTAGAAAATATTATTTTAGATACATACTTCTACATTATATGTTCCTCGCATATAAACTTATTTAGTTAATGTATGTTTTATGTGTATATTCATCGTACTTGTTGTTAAATCTATCCTAATCCAAAAATAGCTATTGTTAACTTTAATATGATTCTATTTATTATAATACTTATAATTTTTACCAATTTTTGTGTGTTTGTGGGGTGTTTGAGCTATCCCCACCTTCTCAACTAATTATCACTATTTAGGTTTTTTAGATGAGTTTATAAATTCTCTTTTATTGAATTATCTTGTGTCATCTTCTTTTATCCAATTTGGTTATACATAATGATTTCCCTACTATTGATTTTCATGTATTGATACAAAGGGAGATACCAAGATAGAGAAGGAAATATTGGTGAAAGATGGTGTTTCTACCATAGATCTATATAATTGACGATGCACAATTGGATGAAATAAATATAAGAATTTAAAGAAGGACATAAACATAGATAGATGCAGAATTGGGTGCTATTAAAAAATACAAATAAAGAGAATATATTGTAGATCAAAACTAGTAAAATATTTAGTATAAGGATTCATAAAATTTAGTGATAGCTTGCAGATTTTAGTTTTGTAGAACTCATTGATGATGTGCATTTGAGTTTTCATTTCCAAAAAATTGAAATGAGGAACCTTCAATTTTCTTATATATCAATTATTTGATGCATTTTATAACTAAATTTACCCATATTTGACGAGAAAGAGAAGAAATAAATGCGTACCTTGTTTCCTTCTATGATAATTTGTCAAGTTTTGTTTGCGTCTAATTTCTTCTTTATCTTTTGAAAAATTCCGTTGAGCTTTGTTTTTTATTTTTGCTTTTTGTGCCATTTTCTTCTTCAAAATACAAATGATTGATTTAAACTAACAACAAATTTTCCTCCAAAATGCAAAAAAAATGTTACATAAACTTGAAAAACCTTAAAAACTTTGCAAAAACTTGAAAAAACTTACAAGAGTAAAAAAAAAGCAACAATAACAAACATTCTCAAAATATTTATCATTTTTTTACCTGTGAAATGTCTTTTTCAGCTGACAGGCTTGGAAGCACAAGGGTCGCCGCTGTTTACACAGGAGCCCGGAAAAATGCAAACAAACCCTGGAAAAGTTGTTTGACTTTCGGATGTATACTGAGGGGGTTCAGCCGAACCAATTTTGTTTGGTTCGAATGAACCCCTTTAAAATAATTTCGTTTATTATTTTAAAGGGGTTCGACTGAACATAGGTTCAGCCGAACACATGTTCAACCGAACCCCTTTAAAATGTTCGATCGAACACCCTTTTTTCCCTATCTCCCCAAAAAATCGATTTTTTTTGTAAAAAATTGTCTTTCGAAGCTCAATTTGAAAATGAAAATGTAGAAAACTTCAAAAACCCAACTAGATAATAATAGTCCTTAGAATGAGCTATCCGTCGAATATAATTTTAATATGGTTTTCTTTTATTATGTATTTTATTTTTTAGTTTTATTAAACATAGGTTTTTCATTGAAAATTAAAATCTTTGGTTTGCACATGTGGAAAAATACCAGATTATCAAAATAATTTTTTCAAAAATAAGTTGAGGCTGGGTATTGATGTCCTTGATCCATTAAAAAAAAAAAAAGATTTCGATTCATACAAAAAAAGATATGTTGTATACAGTCCGCCTATGTCTAAATTGCAATTGGTTTGACTTTGAAACTTGATTAAGGAAAAAATATTCAATAAAAAACTATGAGACCAAATGAAAGTGCTTGATATCGTAGTTACAAATCTAAATTTGAAAAAATTAGAATTTTATCCTTCATACAAAAACAGTTATGTTGTATATGGTGAGCGTCACTTTTTAAAAATGTTGTTTTCTGAAAATAACCAGTTTTCGTGGGAGATGGAAGAAAAAGTGCAATATGATTCCAAAATTTTTGAAAAAAATATTTTTAGAATCTACAGACAAAATGTGATGAGACTCTAGTTTGCATCATCTTCAAATTCCTCACGGATTAGTCGCTATAGGTGCTCGAATATGAATATTTAGTTAAAAATAATAATTGCAGTGTCCAGTTTCGCCAGAAATTGTAAACCACTATTGTGGGATCACCCTTAGTTGAGGGGGGGGTTTCTTAAAGTTTTCCTTGCTCTAAATATAAATATTTTATTCTGAATAGCTAAGTTGTTGAGCCAAATGTATAGAAGAATTTCTTACATATTTTATAACTCAATAAGGGAAACTTTGTGCATGAGTTTAGAATCATTTATATTGTATTGTATGTGGTTATTCAACACAATCATAAGTACTAATACAGGAAGCTATTACTTTGGTAGTTTCAATTCTTGGCTATGATTATAATTATTTTTAATAAATGTACGTAGTATCCTTGTTATTTCTATTGACTGTTACATGGTGTGTTACAAAAAATTCCTTATTTGCAAGAAGAAATATATTCAAGCAATCTTTTTTAATTGTAAAACTCTTTTCCTCAACTATTTAGGCTTAGGTTTTGTATAAGTAAGGAACTAGCCTTTAACTCAAAAATTGATTTACAAGTCACATTCCACACCTATAAAAATAATTTCCATTATTGTTGGTCATGCATAGAATTTATCTCAAACAGACATGTAGATCAATCAACAAAAATCCTTATGTATACATAACTACATAAAATCTTGCTGAAATATTTAGGCAATGTTCTAGTAAACAAAAAAAATCATCACAATTAGGGAGTCATCTAACTTAGACACCATGTATAAACCTATAAATTGTTTTCAGTAGTTTTGACGCAGTCAAGGATAGGATACCCAATGAAAGGTAACCTTATTCTTGTAGCAAGACCACACATAACCTCTTAAAACAACCCAATAAGATTCCTAAGGAAATAACATATTGAATTTAAAGACTCCCCCAAAGAGATGCACTTCTAGAATAAAAAATTCACCTAGTTGTTGAACTCATCCACATAATCCTTACTTTCATATTGGTTAAATAGGAAATTAATCTAAATTCTATCGCTTTTGAATTCTAACGGATCATTAATACTCTTACAACATTCTAGTTTATTGGTTTAAATTAGAAACAAAATTGAAACCATTTACTCTTAAGCTCCTTGACTTTTTAGGCGAATAGTAAACACCAAACATGCTAATTTTATTATCGTGAAAGAACATTACATAATATGAGTTGATTTTTTTTGACATCACAACACTTTACAAAATAAATGATTATATGATCTCAAAAATGACAAATTTAGCTAGAACATCCAATCTAAAACACAAGATAACAATAACATTAAAACTAGGTAGCCCTATGCCAATACTAGATCCATTACTACAAACTTCTCCTATGGGCTCTAAACTTGCAAAATAAATTTTCAATGCCTTAATCCTCCTTCAACCTATACTAATATATAATCTGGAAGACAACTTCTACAACTTCCCTTTATTCTTTATTATAACTATCTTCAACCTTCAACTTGCAATAAAATAATTTGAAATCCAAATTTTATAAGTTCCCTTCATCTTTTTTTAATTTATCTTCGATAGAGTGTCAAAATAGAGAAAAAATCCAAGTTAAAGTTGCCAAGAGATAACAAGATAGAAAGTAGGAGCTCTTTCTCAATGTGGCATTCAATTTCTAATTACAAGAATGAATTTACGAGTTAAATTTCAGCATATCATGAATGGAGTGACAACTTTTAGAGTGATTCAAATAACCATGCATTACTTCAAAGTTGGGCTCTTAAAAAATAGGAACAATGACATACATTCTTCAAATTGCATGCAACCTTCTCTTTTGAATTTGGAGCTCTTCCTTCATTGAGTGCTTTGATTGAGCATTAAAACATGTAGGACGAAGTTTATTCATGCATTTGTAAACACTTTCTAGTTTCTCAACTCCAACTTGTCTTCAAGACAGCTCCTCAAATTTCTCCATCTAGACACTTGCATTGCCACTATAAAAATCGTGAGCAAAGTGAACTATCCCACACATATGGGATACCTTTTTGAGAGGGAAAAAAAAATATTTGAATTTGAATTTGATTTAAAGTAGAATATATCCTCATTCACATGTAGAAAGCCAAACAAACAAAGAAAATGCAAACAATTTTTTGTTGTTGTTGTTGATTGTCATTTTACCCAAAATACTTCTACATCAAGTTTATATATATACTTTATGAGGGAGTCATCAAGCTTAGATGATATATATCACCATGTTCATTGTAGCATATGGGTATCTCTTCTAACTTGAATATTTTGAAATTGGATGTGATAGTTTACCTAATTTAAATATGTATTATTAGGGAGCCCTCAATTTTAAATGTTACGAATTATGTATGCTTCTTTCAAATTAGATATAATAGTTTAGCCAATTTATTCACATAGTATTAGGGAGTCCTTCAACTTAGATGCCATGACTTAGGGGTATCTCTTTTGTTTTGGACATGGTAGTTCAACCAATTTATGTACATATTATCATGAGAGCATATAGGCATGGATGCCATTAATAAGGGTAGGGGTACAGAAAGAGCATAAAGGGATGAAATTAGATCCAATAATAAACTAATGAAATTTATGATCGGATTTTTATTGTGAACCCAATTGTCTCTCAATCTCATTTTTTGCCCTACTATCTATGAAAAAGGACCTCATATTCTTCTAATTAAATATAGTAGATTACTTAAACACTAAACAATTATACATGTGTAACATATGTATTAAAACTTCAAATCTCCATTATTAAAACCTCATAAATTACCACTTGAAATCATTCCAATTAACTCAATACTAATTCATGATCGGATTACAGAACGGGCTGTACTTTAAAATACAAGCGTGTTTTTCTTCAATTACAAGGATTGAATCTTAAGTTTGCAATTTGAAACCCTCATAATACAGTCAAATATAAATGTTGACAAATCTGAGTGGCGACTTTCATATTGCTATTAGATTTCAGTCACCACCCTTAAAACCCTTATTGTAAGGATCCAAAGCAATCATTCAATTTGAAAAGCACAATATGCGTTGACATTAGATTTGGTTCAGTTTTATATCTGTAAATAGAAAGTTTTAATATTCAGTCTTCTCAAAACTAATTAAAACTTAGATTTCTCAGCAGTGAGCAAGAGCATCATCCATGTGCTCTACTACCCGAAACCAATTGTGCTTGGCTGAAAAAACGGCACAAGCAGAGGAAACATACAAAAATCTACAAAAAAAAAAAAAAGTACTACTAAAACATATACCATATCCACTCCACATGATTTTAGAATTTCTATAATGTCTTACAAAAAAAATCCTTGTCAGCATTGAAACATTCTAAAGGCATCAAGTCTTCAATCAAATGTGCTGAGAATGTTAAAAATTCAAATGCAGAGATAAATCACTAAAACATTGCAGTTGATAAGTCATTTATGAAGCTTTGCTTGTGGGCTTGAACTACTTATTCATGGTGTAGACTGAGACTTTTTGAGGGAGGAACAGGATTTTATACAAAATTGCAGCCAACTGGCTCCAAAATCAATGAATTTTCTACCTCTAAGAACTTATAAACTGAGTTTGTTACTATGGGATCTGATGGCACTTATCATGAGTTATCCTGCTTGTCTTAATGAAATTGAATAGCCTGAACTACTTATCCATGGTGTAGACACAGACTTTTGGATGGTGAAGGGCTGGGAGGAAAACTATTTTATATGCTACTGGCTCCAAAACCAATGAATTTTCTACATATAAGCATTTATGCACTGAGTTTGTTACCGTAGTGCCTCATACTATTTCTCATAGTTTTATCACGTTTGATGTCAGGGTTAAATTGACTTGAATAACTGAACTATTCCTATATATATAGGAGGGTGTGAGTGGAAGAAATCATCAGTTCTTTCAGTTTGTTGAGCTTTGTAAGGCTTTGACAACTGACAAGAATAGCAGTGATGAAGACTTTAATGGTGGTATGTGCATTGGTATCTCTTGTTGTAAGAGCAGTACTAGTTCATGGCTGGACTTCAGCCCATGCTACATTTTATGGTGGTAGTGATGCCTCTGGAACCATGGGTCAGTTTCCATTCAACTGCTATTCATTCATGGCAGAGTCTCAGTCTTATTTTTTTTTATGTGAGATTGCTTGAATTTGATTTGGTTGGAATTGTTGTGCAGGAGGTGCTTGTGGGTATGGTAATATGTACACTTTTGGATATGGGACAAATACTGCAGCTCTAAGCAGTGCTCTGTTTAACAATGGGGCATTGTGTGGAGCTTGCTATGAAATACAGTGTGATGCCACAAAAGTTCCTCAATGGTGTCTGGCTGGCAAATCCATTAAAATCACTGCTACTAACTTTTGCCCCCCTAATAATGCCCTGCCAAATGACAATGGAGGGTGGTGCAATTTGCCTCTTCAGCATTTTGACATGGCACAGCCTGCCTTCCTGCAGATTGCCAAATACAAAGCTGGAATTGTACCAGTTCTTTACAGGAGGTATGCCCATTTTCTTCTTCTCTGCAGAATATACAATCATAGGATCTCATATTCCTATAGATGTAATATATTAAGTTGAATTGCAGGACTCCTTGCATCAAGAGTGGGGGAATACGTTTCGGCATAAATGGGATAAACTACTTTGAGCTAGTGCTGATAAGCAATGTGGGTGGGAGAGGAGATATTACAGCAGTTTGGATAAAAGGGTCAAACACTGGATGGCAACAAATGAGCAGAAACTGGGGAGCCAATTGGCAGAGTAATTCTTATCTGAATGGACAGAGCTTGTCCTTCAAAGTGATGGACAGCAAAGGAAGAACTCTCATCATGAACAATGTGGTTCCTTCCACTTGGAAATTTGGCCAAACATTTGCTTCCTCTCAAAATTTCATTTAAAAGAAAAGAAGGTAAATATAGATCTAAACAAAGTGGCAGGTTCATCCTATTTAGGGAATTAGTGCAACTGAAATTCCTAACAGAACTGAAAACTTCTTCGTTGTAAATTCAGTGTGTTGTATAATATACAAATTTCTCTATCTTGCTGTTTATGTTTTATACCTGGCCTCGTTTGAAGAGCTTGGTGGACTATGCCCTTGTATAAAGTGAAACAATGTACCTTGTTTCTGAACAAAATTTTTAAAATCTATTCTTGTGCTTGTAAAGATTATCTATATTTAATTCACAATCTACCAAATTTCAGATTAAGGATAAATCACAAGGATAATTGAAAAATGCAAACATATTGTGAGTTATTTTAATTGATCAAGTAATTTCAATTTAATTTAGAAGTACTGGCTTCATAAACTTACTAATCATAGGTTTAGCAAAAAATCAATGCCACAATCTTATGTACTTGTACTAATATAGTAAGCTCCTAAATCTTAGGGTCATCCCTAGACCCAAACCTAAACCTCAAGAGTTCATTTGTAATGGTCCTTCCTATGTATCCCCTTTCCAAGAATCGAAGGCTCCATAGTTCACACAACAATGATAGAGAGACTTCATCCTCTCCTTTGATATGAGATCTTCAATCTCTCTTTTAACTTGGCAACCATTAATTTATTTTACACTTCCAATTTAATTCATTAACAATAGTACGATAGAAAATGCATTCCAATCAAATGTTAGATCAACTCAACATTCATGTATGAAAACACACAAAACCACATAGGGACCAAATCATATACAAATATCATATCTTCATGTAGAGTGATTGGCTCGTGCATTCATCATATATACACAATATGAATAGTTCAAGCTCAAGTCATATATACACCATATGACTAGCTCACACACATGTCACAAGTACACACGATGACTAGCTCAAGCATACTTCACATACACACAATGTGAATAACTCATGCATGTGTCACACATACATAGTGTGACTAGCTCACGTATACAACACGCATAAATAATATGAATAACTCAATGTATGACATATACACATAGTGACCGACTTGCAAAACAAAAAAAGGTTGTAACCTTAATGCAAGCATCTTCCTCTTTATCTAATTCACTAACAAATAAGCCCATAAGTACATCCAAGCTAGAAAAATGAATGTCAATACATTCCATACTACACAATGGGTCCCATATTTTTTCTTCGTTCTTTGCTAATTGAGATAATGAGAAAGAATCCCATGCTACATGTCATCACAACAAGGGCACAAGTGTTACAACACACAACACATGAGGCCATTAATATCCTAGCCAAATACATAGTGATCAACTAGAAACAGTATACATGCATGTGACCTATTACATTCATATCTCCATTACTTGATTCACTAACACTTACCCTTTAAGTACATCCTAGCCAAAATTATATGTTGATGCATCCCATACTACACCATATCTCTCATCCTTTTTCCTGGTTCATTTCTAGCTATGATGGCAAGGCAACTATCACATCCTCCACATCAGTTACTTGCATATTGGATGAATGCATGGGAAGAATAAATAAGAATGAGACAAAGAGATTCAACAAGAAAATAAAAAATATAGAGAAGGGTCAAGGAAGGATGCCTAAAATGAATTAATGAGGCAAATCCCCCTCTCCTAGGACAAGAGACCACACATTTAAACTAGGGAATGGTGACTAGGAGGGAAGGAGGTACTATGGCATTAATAAGGCATGATATTCACCCCCCTTCCCCACTTTCATCCAGTTTTAAATGCAAAAGAATGGATAGAAAAGCATGTGAGAGGACAAGGTATGGACAACCATCAAAGCATAAAGTATGGAGTGATTTTCATAACCTAGTGGGGGGATTCTTGAGTAGAAGTTAAAGGAATATACAAAAAAAAAAAAAATAGGAGCAAGGGCATTTTTTATTGAGTTAAGAGGGAATTACTTTTAGATTGAGAAGGAGATTTAATGGCATTCTAGGGAGAATGTGGAGGTTTTGAAGTTTCCCACGAGAAGGAGCAACATAATATTTTAAATTCTCCTTTCCATGTGTAGGAAAATATAAGTTATGCCCCCTTTTGGGTCAATTTCTAGGATAAAATTTTCTTTATCTTTTGATCTCCTACTATTGGTGGCGGTAAAGGTGATTTATGCTAGGTTTTGCAAATGACCTTAAGAAAATTTGAGTTTTTGGTTCAATGATAATGATATTTCTCCTTAGTCTCCTAGGACAAGCCTGGATACCAAAGCTAGTGAAAGGATTAATCTTGATCATATTAATATTGTGGAGTTCAAGAAGAATGTGACCAAATTTAAAGAATGCCATAAGCAACCTTAATTTATATGTTTCACAAATTTTGCCCAAGGTTGGCTAGGTTACACAAATGGATGTCGCTTAACTGAAATCCCATTTCAAAAAAGGTAAATTTCCATTTTCCTATGCATGAAAGTTTGATTTTGGGGTCATTTTTTAATCACCCACATACAAGGAAGCACTTATGTAGAGGGGGCATGATTCTACAATAGCCTTGTTTGTGGTTTTTTATGAGGGATGTCCTCATTATGAAAGAAATTTCCTCAACCACTTCCAACAAGAGTTGCCATGATCCATATGACCTATTGGCATCATGGAAAGGTTTATACTACTACTCTTGTAAGGGAATCATGAATAAGAGGTAAACTTGAACACAAAATAGGGGGCATAGGTACATTTAGATGTTTAAGAATATCATTAATATTAGCAAGGATTTAGGAAATTCCATGGTAGTTGGTATGTTGAAATGGGTTTGGTGAAAAGGATTTAGAAATTTTTATTTAAATATAAAATAGCACCTTACACACGCATGCTCAATTTTTAGAGCTTGGGAAATGGGTAGGGATACCAATCAAAGTATAATTGAAAATTGTTTTTGGTTGTATCCAATTGAATGGGTCATGTCTTATCACCATAAACTTCACAAAAAATCATGCATCAAATTCAATAAAGAAGAATATATGTACGCACTCTCTCTTGAATAATTTCAACTTGTGATTAACTCTTTGTGTAGCTTATGTTGTGTGGAACCTTCATTATATAATGAACTTATATTTGTTAGAGTTAACATGTATTAGAGAATAATTAATTACTTTAAAAAAAAATTGGGGGGTGAGGGGGAGGAGGAAAGGAAGTCTTGATTGTTGATTGGAGTATTTTTATGTAAAAGTGGCATATGTATTTCTAAATATAAAGATTTTCTTTTATATAGCTAAGCTATTGAGTCAAATTTATAGAAACATTTCATACATATTTTATAATTAGATAAGGAAAACTTTGTGCATGAGTTTATAATCATTTATATTTTATTGTATGTGGTTATTCAACACAATCATAAGTACTAATACAAGAAGCTATTATTTTGGTAGTTTAATTTCTTGGTTATTTTTATAAAATTTTCCAATGCATGTATGTTGTATATTATTGACTATTATATGGTGTGTTACAAATCTTTGCCTTATTTGCAAGAAGAAATATCTTCATGTGAACTTTTTCAATTGCATTATTTGCTTTGTGCATCTCTTTCTTTGTTCCTCCACTATTTAGGATTATGTTATGTATAAATAGGGAACTAGCCTTTAACTCAAAAATCGATTTACAAGTCACATTCCACACCTATAAAAATCATTTCCATTATTGTTGGTCATGCATGGAATTTATCTTGAACATGTTTAATGAAAGAACATTACATAATATGAACATAATTTTTTTTGACATCATAATACTTTACAAAAAAAAAATGATTATATGGTCTCAAAACTCACGAATTTATCCAAAATCCAATCTAAAACACACAATAACAATAACATGAAAACTAGGTAGCCCTATGCCAATGCTAGCTCCATTACTACAAACTTCTCCTATGGGCTCGAAACTTGCAAAAGAAATTTCCAATGCCTTAATCCACCTTCAACCTATAATATATACTTTGGAAGACAACTTTTACAACTTCCCTTTATTGTTTATTATAGCTATCTTCAACCTTCAAATTGCAATAAAATACTTTAGAAGCCAACTTTTATAACTTCCCTTTATCTTATTTTATAATTATCTTCAATAGAGTGCCAAAATTGAGAGAAAATCCAAGTTAAAGTTGTCGAGAGATAACACGATAGAAAGTACGAGCTCTTTATGAATGTGGCATTCAATTTCTAATTCCAATAATTAATTTATGAGTTAAAATTCAGCATATCATGAATGGAGTGACAACTTTCAAAGTGATTCAAATAACCATGCATTACTTCAAAGTAGCGCTCTTAAAATAGGAACTAGGCATACATTCTTTAAAAGGCATGCAAGCTTCTCTTTTGAATTTGGACTCTTCCTTTATTGAGTGCATTGATTGAGCATTGAAACATGTAAGACAAAGGTTATTCATGCATCGGTGAACACTTCCTAAACTCAACTCCAACTTGTCTTCAAGTCAACTCCTCAAACTTCTCAATTTAGAAACCTGCATTGCTAGTATAAAACTTGTGAGCAAAGTGAACTATTCCACACATATAGGATACCTTTTTTGAGAGGGAAAAAATCATATTTGAATTTGAATTTGATAGAAAATATCCTCATTTGCATGTAGAAAGCTAAACAAACAAAGAAAATGCAAACAATTTTTTTTGTTGGTTTTAATTGTCATTTCACCCAAGATACTTCTACCTCAAATTTATATATATACATTATTAAGTAGTCATCAAGCTTTGATATCATTATCACCATGTTCATTGTAGTGTAGGCTTGTATCTCTTCCGACTTGAATATTTTAAAATTGGATGTGATAGTTTAACTAATTTATATAGATATCATTAGGGAGCCCTTGATTTTATATGTTACAAACTATGCATGTTTCTTCCAAATTAGATATAATAGTTTAGACAATTTATACACATCAGCTTAGATGCCATGACATAGGGGTGTCTCTTGGTAGTTCAACCAATTTATGTACATATTATCATGGGAGCATATAGGCATGGATGCCACTAATAAGGGTAGGGGTAGGGAATAAGCGTAAGGGGTAGGTCGGGTTTAATGGGATTTCGATAAAGGATTGAAATTAGATATAACAATAAACTAATGAAATTTATAGTCAGAATCCTATTGTGAATGTTTTGCCCTACTGACTATAGAAAAAATGTTTCATATTCTTTTAATTCAATGTATCAGATTACTTAACTCTAACACTAAACAATTATACATTTAAATATATAACATATATATTAAAAATTCAAACACAAATCTCCATTATCAAAACCTCATAATTTACCACTTGAAATCGTTCCAATTAACTCAATACTAATTCATAATCAGATTACAGAACAGGCTGTACCTCATAATGGAAGCATGTTTTTATTAACTACGAGGATTGAACCTTAAGTTAGCAATTTGAAACCCTTCTAATACAGTCAAATATAAAATGTTGACAAATCTGAGTGGTGACTTTCATATTCTTAATAAATTTCAGTCATCATCCATAGGTGTTTTGGCTGGGAGAATTTTAAAACTCTTACTGTAAGGATTCAAAGCAATCATTCAATTTGAAAAACACAATATGCGCTGACATTAGATTTGGTTCACTTTTATGTCTATAAATAGAAAGTTTTTATATTTAGTCTTCTCAAAACTAATTGTAACTTAGATTTCTCAATAGTGAGCAAGAGCATCATCCATGTGCTCTAGTACCCGAAACCAATTGTGCTTGGCTGAAAACAGGGCACAAGCAGAGGAAACGTACAAAAATATAGAAAAAATACTACTAAAACATGTATCATATCCACTCCACATGATTTTAGAATTTCTATAATGTCTTACCAAAAAAATCCCTGTCAGCATTGAAACATTCTAATGGCACCAAGTCTGCCATCAAATGTGCTGAGAATGTTAAAAATTCAAATGCAGAGATAAATCACTATTAAAACATTGCAGTTGTAAGTCATTTATGAAGCTTTGCTTTTGGAGACTGAATAGCTTGAACTACTTATTCATGGTGTAGGCAGAGACTTTTGGAGGGAGGAACATTATTTTATACAACATTGCAGCCAACTGGCTCTAAAACCAATGAACTTCCTACCTCCTTGAGTTTGTAACTATGGGATCCGATAGTACTTGTCATGAGTTATCGTGCTTGTCTTAATGAAACTGAATAGCCTGAACTACTTATCCATAGTGTAGACAGAGATTTTTGGATGGTGGAGGGCTGGGAGGAAAACTATTTTATATGCTAATGGCTCTAAAACCAATGAATTCTATACCTCTAAGCATTTATGCACTGAGTTTGTTACCTTAGTGCCTCATACTATTTCTCATAGCTTTATCACGTTTGATGTCAGGGTTAAATTGACTTGAATAACTGAACTATTTGTATATATATAGAAGGGTGTGAGTGGAAGAAATCATCAGTTCTTTCAGTTTGTTGAGCTTTATAAGGCTTTGACAACTGACAAGAATAGCAGTGATGAAGACTTTAATGGTGGTATGTGCATTGGTATCTCTTGTTGTAAGAGCAGTACTAGTTCATGGCTGGACTGCAGCCCATGCTACATTTTATGGTGGGAGTGATGCCTCTGGAACCATGGGTAAGTTTCAATTCAACTGCTATTAATTCATGGCAGAGTCTCTGTCTTATTTTATTGTATGTCAGATTGCTTGAATTTGATTTTGTTGGGATTGCTGTTGCAGGAGGTGCTTGTGGGTATGGTAATATGTACACTTTTGGATATGGGACAAATACTGCAGCCCTAAGCAGTGCTCTGTTTAACAATGGGGCATTGTGTGGAGCTTGCTATGAAATAAAGTGTGATGCTACAAAAGTTCCTCAATGGTGTCTGGCTGGCAAATCCATTAAAATCACTGCTACTAATTTCTGCCCCCCTAATAATGCCCTGCCAAATGACAATGGAGGGTGGTGCAATTTGCCTCTTCAGCATTTTGACTTGTCACAGCCTGCCTTCCTGCAGATTGCCAAATACAAAGCTGGAATTGTACCAGTTATTTACAGGAGGTATGCCAATTTTCTTCTTCTTTGCAGATTATACAAATCTTAGGATCTCATATTCCTATAGATGTAATATATTAAGTTGAATTGCAGGACTCCTTGCATCAAGAGTGGGGGAATACGCTTTGGCATAAATGGGATAAACTACTTTGAGCTAGTGCTGATAAGCAATGTGGGTGGAAGAGGAGATATTACAGCAGTTTGGATAAAAGGGTCAAACACTGGATGGCAACAAATGAGCAGAAACTGGGGAGCCAATTGGCAGAGTAATTCTTATCTGAATGGACAGAGCTTGTCCTTCAAAGTGATGGACAGCAAAGGAAGAACTCTCATCATGAACAATGTGGTTCCTTCCAATTGGAAATTTGGCCAAACATTTGCTTCCTCTCAAAATTTCATATAAAAGAAAAGAAGGTAAATGCATATTTGTAGATCACCGCTCATTGCTCTGTGAGACATCAAATTCATGTTTGAGGCCCTCTTATTCAAACATTTGTTTGAACAAATAAATGTAATTATAAAATAAATTACAAGTTACCTTGTAGTTATTGGTAATGCAAGTATTGCAAAAATTGTTCTAAATAAAGTGGCAGATTCATCCTATTGAAGGAATTAGTGCAACTGAAATTCCTAACAGAACTGAAAACTTCTATTGTTGTAAATTCAGTGTATTGTAAAATATATAAATTTCCCTATCTTTCTGTTTATGTTTTATACCTGACCTCATTTGTATAAAGGGAAACAATGTAACTTGTTTCTTACCAAAAATTTCAAAAACTATTCTCGTGCTTGTAAAGATTGTCTATATTTAATTCACAGATTAAAGATAAATCATAAGGATAAGTTGAAAAAATTAAACATTTTGCCTATAATCACTTCGGTTATTATTTTTAATTATATCTCAAGAGTTATTTTAATTGATTGAGTAATTTCAATCTAATTTAGAAGTATTAGCTTCATAATTTTATCAATTATAGGTCTAGCAAAAATTCAATGTCAAAATCTTATGTACTTGTACTAACATGGCACAAGGCAATCTAGAGGTGATCCAGAATCGACTAAAGGTGTTAGCATGGAAAGTACTAAAAATTCAAATTTTTCGATACTTTCTACATTTTAGTAATTTGCATTTTTGGAGGTCTTCGGAGGGAATTTGTGGTCGATAATGCCATTGTTCCCTAAAATGGAATAGCATATGCATTGGATTCAATTGACTAAAATTAGATCTCTTTGAGACCTTTTCAACGAGGTAGAGAAGTTCAGATTTTGATCACCAGGCTAGGAGTTATGACCCAACCAAGTTGGGGCAGAAAAAAAACGTTTTTTTTAATTTATATTTTATTGTTCTAGCTTTTCATTTTCAAATTCCAAACAATATGACGATTGTTGGAATTCTTCTTTCAATGTACAAATTTCAGTTTTGGAATGTAAATAATTCAGTTTTTGGAGCTGCATACATCTCTTTTTGAGTTTGTTGTTCTTTAAAAACTTTTACAATACTATAGGTTGCACGCCAGGTATTGTCCCCAGATTCATAATTTGGATCACCCTAGACCCAAACTTAAACCTCAAAGGTTCATTCGTGATGGTCCTTCATGTGTATCCCCTTTCCAAGAATCAAAGGCTCCATAGTTCGCACAACACTAAAAGAGAGACTTCATCCTCTCCTTTGATATTAGATCTTCAATCTCACTTCTAATTTCACAACCATTAATTTATTTTACACTTTCAATTCAATTGATTCACAATAGTACAATAACAAATGCATTTGAATCAAATGTTAGCTCAAGTCATCATTCATGTATGAATATACAAAAAAACACATAGGGACCAACTCATTCAAACATCATATGTTCACACATAGTGATTGGCTCATGCATTCATCATATATACACAATATGACTAGTTCAAGCTCAAGTCATATATACATCATGTGACTAGCTCATACATATGTCACAAGTACACACGATGACTAACTCAAACATACCTCATATACACACAATATGAATAACTCATGCATGTGTCACATATACATATTGTGACTAGCTCATGTATACACCACACATATATGTAATATGAATAACTCAAGAATGTATCACATATACATATAGTGACCACCTCGCAAAACAGAAAAGTTTGTAACCATAATGCAAGCATCCTCCTCTTTACCTAATTCACAACACATAAGCCATTAAGTACATCCCAACTAGAAAAAGGAATGTCAATGTATTACGTACCATACCATGGGTCCCATAGTTGTGATAATAAGTATCCCATACTACATGTTGTCATCATCAACAAGGGTGCAAGTGTAACGACACACAACATATGAGGCCATTAATACATATGTACAAAATGATTGAATCACAAATACATAATGATCAACTAGTAATCCACAATGAATGTGACCTATTGCATTCATTTTTCCATTACTTGAATTCACTAACACTTACCCTTTAAGTACATTCTATTGATGATGGTTTTAGCACAATCAACTCTGAGTAGAATAATAGATCACTCTACTCCTCTTAGCAAGCATGAAATCCTGTACTAAGGTTCCTTTTTAGTCAGTTCTTGACCATATGAGAAGGCTAATTTCATTAGTGACTTGTGACATTTTTTTTCATAGATTGCAACTCAAAGGTCAACTGGTGAGTTTGTTCCTAGTTGGAAGAAGAAGTTTGATTTTGTTGTTCAAAAAATATTTTTTTAGCTTGAGTGGCTCCATAGTGGTTTGTACCTCATATCCTCCTCCTAGATATGATATCATGAGAAAGGAATTGGCTTGATTGGTGACTTTTTAATATGGAGCTAAGTTTCGTCCTAGATGAATGGCATCGAGGATGGGATTCATCAATGGTGTATGATTGGCCAAGGTGTTATTTATAACATGAAACTAGATTTTTATTTCTGTTAGGCCCAATGAAGGTAGAGATCTAAAGGCCCTTCCTATGATGGGATCCATCTACTGAGAAAATGTATCAGCCTCAATGTAAACTTTTTCTAATGTGTATATGTTGGTAGCTAGTAAACTTCTCAAAGTGGTTAAATGATCTAATGACCTAAAATAAGTCTATATTGTAGTTGTTTCTATTATGCTATAGGGATCAATCAATCTCTTGTACATTTTATGAAACTTAGTATTATATATACCTAAGGGGTTCATTGGTTTCCCTCTTGCATAGAATAAATTGATGATACAAAATGGTCAGATTGAATTTTGAATTGTTTCAAGAATTTATTTTGTAATTGATTCCAAGATCTAATAGATTCATGAGCTAAATTTAAATACTAGTTGTATGCAAATTCTCCCAAATAATAAGGGAAAAGATGACAAGCCACGCCTTTATGTTCAATTTGAGCTTGCTAACCTATTTCCTTGAAAGTTTTGATGTGATCTTCATTTGTTTTAGAATCTCTGTAAATGAACTTAGGGCAAAATTTATTAGGATTTTTAGGTAATTTGTGTAGATCTCCAAGATTAATGAGAGGATAGTTTTCATCTTCTCTAAATAAATCCATTCTAATTGGTGGAGGGACAACAACCACAAGAACAACTATTGTCAAAAGGGTTATGGTTTGATTTGTCAAGTCAGGATTTTGTGGCTGAACAAAGGTTCCCACATATTTTTGTTTGCACTCCTTGTTTGATTGTGTTGACCTAACTCAACCAATTCGTGACCAAGCTCCCTCTAAAATAGTGAGTGAGTCACTCTCCTATTGATTCAATGGAAGGTTGATTATCTAAGTCTAGTTTGAAAAGCCCTCCTTCTAGCACCAATTCTATTGATGATGGTTTTAGCATAATCAAATCTAAGTAACTTGATAGATCACTCCTCTTGAAAATCAAGAAATCCTAATCCGAGGTTCCTTTTTAGTCAGGTCTTGACCATATGTGATGGATTATTGGTATATGTGATTTATTTACAAGGTGGCCTTTGATAGTAGTTCAATTTTGAAGATAGATAACCCTTCTAACATTTAGATCTATATCAAAAATAAAGAATTTGGTGCATTAAAAGTATAGATCTAGCATTATTTACTCATTTCATGTAACGTTTCATTTTAGATCTGATAATATTATAACGTGCCAACCACAAATCTAGATCTATTTTAATCTTTTTATAAAGGAATATTCAAAAGTTTCAAAGGTTTGAGAAGATAATCCTAAACTATCTTTTGGACAATGATAAACACATTCAATTTTTCAAATATGAAAAGTTAGACAAGATCCCAAACCAATAATGCAATGACTAATAAAAGTTTTAGAAAAACAAACAAATTAAAAAATTAAAATAAAATACTAATCTAGAAGTAATGTGAAAACTATATTTTACATCAATGTTATTGTAAGATTAATTGGCTTGTTATTTTGGAATAGTGGAATTTCTCATTAAGAAAACGTGAAGGGTGTTTTTTCTAAAGGATATAGTTCTAACAATTTAATTTGTTGGTACACATGATTATCAATTTCATTAATAAATTTAAAGGGTTGTAATAGAACTTTGTCAATAAATAGAAATGGACATTTTTTTATTATTATCTTAGGGAATGATTTTCTATATACGTCATATTTTCAAAGATATATGCACGACCTTATCTTCTTAAGATTTTAACTTTTGGATCTATTGTAGAGTAGATAGCTTATTTAAGATTAAGACCACTTAGAATTGTGACAACCGACTTAAGAATATAATATTTTGAGTTTGGATAACATTTCATTATTATGTAGAGTTGAACTTTAGTGGTATATATAATATTTTATTATAGTTGTATTTAAGTTAATAAATTATATATATTATATTACTTGTTAACTATTAAAGGGTTGTAGTTTAATTGATGAGGTTGATCGTATGTATTTTAATTAGAGTGAGCTTCTAGATTAAACTCTATGTATTTTAATTTGATTGAAACTCATACACAGTTTAATCCATAAGCTCACTCTAGTTATTTACATGAACTGTGAAAAACTCATACCAACTATAATATGTATTTTGTTCATAATATCTATCAAAATTCAAATTTCTCGATAAATTAAATTAATCCTTACTCAACTTTAATAGCCAATTTTATTTTTCTCTAATATATGAAAACAAAAATATCAATATTATATAATCTAATTATTTTCATATATTAAAATCTCACACATTTATATACATATATACCTTGCCTTCACCATTACGGAGAGCTTCTAGGGCTTCACCATTATATATATCCTTGACTTATACAGAAATTACTCACGTTTTATTCATTATCTCCATGTGCTAGACTTAAAGGAATGCACGTGCTGAGGAGAAGTCCAAAAGTCAACTATATCTATTATAGATAGTCAACATTCATGATCTTCGCCACTTGATTTAGCAATAAATTTAATTTAATTTTTTTTATAAATAGGACGACTTTCCTTCACTATCCTAAGCTAATGATCCTATGTGTGATGACATGCTTACGTAGGTTAAATATCCTTTGACTATCTATCCATGGAATCATTTTTTTTTTTTGGGTTTTGTTTGTAAGTTTCTAATAGTCTTTAGATTGACTATTTTGTAACTTCTTCGCATTGGGTCTAAATTGAGGTCATGGGTATCCTTCAAGGTTGTTTCGGATATGATTTGAGTTTCATTTTTTGTGGCGCTGGGATCTTGCACTCAACAAGACGCGATTTATGGGGATACATTCAAGAGCACTCAACTTCACCAATCGATCGAGTGTCTTTTAAGATCCATATAATTTTTAAAGAGTGATACATTCAAAAATATTAGGGAAGATTAATGCATGGTCAGAGTGATTATTAATTAACATGTATATTTTAAATATATTTATATAAAATATGTCTAAAGATATGAATTTTGAGGTCTCTATATTGAATTTATTAGTTAAGATAAACAAGTGTTTTAGGATAAATATTTTTTGACATTTTAAAATATATATGTATGTAAGAAATCTATGCTAATAACATTTGTGGATGTGGCATGCAAAATATTAATTCTACATCCAACATTTTTTTTTTGAATCGAATATTTTTCCTTAACAAATAACAAAGCAATAACTTTAAAAAAATTACTTTATCTTTCATTTTTTTCTATATTAAATAAAAATATGTATTTGTTGAAGGGAAAAGGTGCGGAATACATTCCCTTAATGCCAATACAATAGAGGAGTGAAGCATAAACTGATTCTAATAGCTTCAAAAACTACTGAGATGGATACAACCATTAAAGGAGATAACAGAAGAACAAACCATTCGCAGATTGACACAGTATTTTACGTGGGAAAACCTTTTCAGGTAAAAAACTCACCACACAAAGTCAAGACTATTGTATTACAGTATTGAAACAAATACATACAATTTACAGTCTTCTTTGTATAGCTCACAATCTCCCAGAGAGATTCGGATTCACTGTTACAATGTTTTTTCAACATATAGTTTGAAAAACCTCTCTCCAAGAACTCACGTCCTTTTTCTCCTTTTGCTCTTCAACCCGCAACTTCAACTGGCTCTGCAACTCTTTCAGAAAAATCCTATCTCACCAACATATGTAGTCGACTCAAAAATAGTCCTACACAACAATGAAGTCAATCCTTAAATCATGCAACTGATCAGACCTAACAGATTTCCCTACAATGAGTTGTCTATGCATTCAATGCAAACACCAAAACGGTTGAGTTCGCCACCCTCAGTTGACAATGCAACTACCACAATAACTATTTAGGTTTCCGTCCAATCACCATTCAGATAGGTGCCACGTGTCCAAAACCCATTGCCTATCGCAACTGACAGAAAGACCAAAATGGTCAAACAGACACCAAGCACGTCCAAGACTTCCAGGTCTTTCAAACACTGCTGGAGCCGGAGTCAGAACGGGAGACAAAATAGGACTCCACCGAAATTATAGGTTCATGAACCATTTCGGTTCTGCCTCCGCCCATGGCAAGAAGAAACAAGCCAGAGATAGTTTTGACTAGAGGAAGTCAACCTGAAGTCAAACCAAGACAAGAACACAAAAGATCGGAGTCGGAGCCAGAGTCGAAACAGAAAATAGGACTTTACCAAAAGTCCAAGATCAAGAACCATTTCGGTTCCGGATCCGCCCCCACCAATTGCAAGAAACAATAAACCTAGACTAGAACGAAGAGGAGGAAAACATCCCGAGGAAAATCCAAACAGCAAGGAAGACCAGATCGCAAAGGCAGGAACATGGCAATCAGACATTGCCAAGTTCCAAATCCGGTTCTGCCTCTGCCAGAACTTGCAAAGAAAAGTGAAGAGTCCGAACGGTAGGAAGCGAAGCCAGAGACGAAACGGGAATAGAAAACCGGAACTAGGCAAACGGAATAATGCCAAGTTCCATCCCAGTTCCACCTCCGACAGAACTTGCAAACAACACAAAATCTCACCAAGGCAAGAAAACGATGACTACAAGCTAGAAGTTGAGACATAATTTCTCAACATTTGTCAATGATCAATTCATTTTTATATCCAAATACATCATTATGATTTATAAAATATTTTATTACTAAAATATATAATATCCACCACATTAAACAACCATATTGTAATGTACATCACAATAAATGAATAATAGGTATTTGATAATAGAATAATTGTTTGTGTAACATGAAATACAATACACTTTACAATTTAAGATAATTTAGTATCTCTTCCTTAGCTTTCACTTTTTATGTTTTCTTGTTTTCATTTTTCATAGTGCTCATAAGAAAATGATTAAAAAACTCTTTATTTGTGTAAGGAATTTTCATGTGTGATTATCACAAATGTTAATCTTATCATTTCTCTTTGTCCTAAATCAATTATTGCTTTGGAAAAAAATAATCCTTGTGATTTTTAATTTGTTATGGCCCATGCTGATCATAAGGACAATATTTTTTGAGCCCCCTTTGTATAGATATAATTGGAATTATGATTAGATATGCACATTGACATAACAATCTAAAGTGACTATAACATTTTGCATTTACATATGTCGATAATTCTGTGGGGCTCTTCCATGTTTGCATGTTTTATCTATAATAAATTCTAGAGTTCCATTTGCAAGCCTACTTATATTTGTTGATTGGAGATTAACATAACCTTTGCATCATTAGCAATTAACAACTCTACATCAAGTTCATTACTTTAATCTCTTGATGGATTGGTACTACCTTCTTTGGTTGCAATGTCCTAGCTATCAATTTTTTCAATGAGTACAATATGTAGGAGTTGAGAAAATACAACTTCACAAACCTCGAAAATCACCTGCATGCAAATAACCTGTCACAAAAGAAGAGATGGAGACAAACAAGCAAGGGTTCTCTGAAAACTGAAAATGTATATATCAGAGAGAATGGGAGAATGAATTGATATGAAATACAATGGGATCAATCCTTATAAAAAAGAGATCATGCAAACCCTAATAAAACCCTAATAGGAAAAACCCTAATAGAATCCCTAAAAGGAAAACATTTAATAATTAATATAATTTTTAAATGTCACTTTATGCAAACTAACATGAAATCTTAAGAAGGGAATAAAGGTAACTTAATCAACATAATTAAGTTAAAACCTTTACTCTAACACAATATCCTTCTTTTATGATTATGCATATTATCCTTTATTGTGAATAGATGCATATTATTGTTAAAAAAAATTCTCACAACAATATCTAATGCAATGATAATTATTATCATCAACAAATCCCTATCTTTAATTGTTAGATGTACACCTCTAAGATTTGTTGGCAAATTATGAAACCTTTGTTAGCCCCCACTTTCTCCTTCATGTTTAAAAATACCTTATCTACTATAACAACTATTTTATATTCATTCTATAATAGTGTGTCTTGTTTGTTACTATCATATGAAGGCTTATCACTAACAAGAGGTAATTGACCCAAATCTCCTACAAAAATGATCGATCTACCTCTAAAGTTCATGCTTGTACTTTTTGAAAATGCTTGACAAAGTCATGAGTCTAGATGGTCAAACTTCAAGGCCTAAAAAATGAGTCAAAATTGGTTATTGGGATACAAAACTCTCCAAGCTCTCCATTTATTCATTACTTGGATCAAATGTTATGGCCTTTGGAAATTATATTCCAACATCACACAGAAAATCTTTTAAAGGAAAAACAATTTGGATTTGATATACAAGTAGTGAATATCCTCATTCACACCTAGAAATCCAAAGAGAGAAAGAAAACACAAACAACTATTTTTTTATTGATGTATCGAATTACCTAAGATGTTTCAACATCAATTTTACCAAGAATATATACATATTATTAGAGAATTGTCTACCTAAAATACCAAATAACATCATGTAAATCATAGCATAAGGGTATCTCTTTTGAGTTGCACGTTTCAAAATTGGATATAATAGGTAATCATGTGTATGTATGTATGTATGTATGTACACACACATACACATGTACATATCTGTATACATACATATATGCATATCTATATATATACACACACGTATATACATATACATATGTGTGTGCACATACATACATATGTACATACACACACATGTCAACTTAGACATATGTCTTCCAAATTTTATTAAGTAGCTTAGCCAATTTATACATATAATATTAGGGAACCTTTAGCATAGATGTCATGTCTTGAAGTTATCTCTTTTGGATTGCACAATGGTAGTTTAACCAATTTTATACATATTATTATAGGAGTCTTTAGGCTTGGATGCTAATAAAGTTAAGGTTGCAGGATGATGATAGGGGGTGGGGGTAGGTGGTACATTGGGCTTGATAGGATTTGGATAAGAGGTTAAAAGTAAATCCGTTGTCTTATTCATTGGTGACATGAACTCTATTGTGAAGAGTAACATGATTGTCTACTAATTTCATGTTTTACCCTACTTTCTAAAAAATCCCTCAATTTTCTTTTGCTTGGTAAATCGCTGCTAAGGGGTAGCACCCGTCACTTTTGACTGGAGGTATGAACCAATGAGGCCACATTCGGGAGACCTCATTCTCGCCAAGCCCCCTAGAAGACCCGACGCCATTCCTCTTGTCTGTTTCGCTTGCTTGCATTCCTGCCAAGCTCCCTACAGGACTCGACGCCAATCCTCTGTCTCCCCTCACTCTTTCTCCTTTCTCCACCACTCCTCCGTTTCTTCCAATCCTCCACAACCTCCTTTTTTTCTCTTCTCTTCTCCTTCGTTTTTCCTTTTCTCCTTCTCTTTGCTTCTCCTCCTTGCTTCTTCCTCCCTTCTTTGGCTCCGTAGTGGATCTGTAGCGTCCTCTGACAATCATATCGCTTTCTTCCTGCCTTTTTCTCCCTACCATCGGCTTCTTCTTTTATCGCTGCCATGACTCCATTGAACACTCATGAGTCTCGAGAAAGCTCGAACCCAAGACCTCCAATGTGGGAGGCTCACAGCGAACCGCTGCGTTGCAGAGTCATCCCCAAAATCCCTCATATTTTTTAATTAAATATAATAAATACTTTATTCAAACACTAAACAATTATACATATTAACATATCTATTAAAAATTCAAACACAAATATCCATTATAAAAACCTTATACTTTACCAATTAACTCAATATTAATTCATGCTCAGATTAAGGAACAAACTGCACTTTATAATGGAAGCGTACTTCGATTCCCTATAATATATTCAAATAGAAAATGTTGAAAATCTGAGGGGGGACTTTCAGCTTATAATCGCATTTCAACTACCCTCTATGGGTGTTTGGATGGGAGAATTCAAAACTTTTATTGGTTCAGTTTTATATGTAGAAGTAGAAAGTTTTTATATTTAGTCTTCTTTATAGTTTAAGCAGGAGCGTCATCCATGTGCTCTAACACCCAAAACCAATTGTGCTTGGCTGAAAACAAGGCACAAGCAGAGGAGGCGGCCAAAAGGCCCAAAAGAACAAGTATTATTAAAACATTTATCCTATTCATTACACATGACTATATAATTTCTATGTCTATTGAAACATTCAAATGCCATCAAGATATCCATGGTGTAGACAGAGACTTATGGGGGAAGAAAAAGTAGGTATTTTATACAAGATTGCAGTCAGTTGGTTCCAAAACCAATGAATTGTGTACCTTCAAGTACTTATACAATGATTTGGTCACCGTGGTACCTCATAATACTTGTCATATTTTCTCCTAGTATATGCATTGGTATCTCTTATTGTAAGAGCAGTACTATTTCATGGTTGGAATGCAGCCCATGCTACATTTTATGGTGGGAGTGATGCCTCTAGAACTATGGGTCAGTTTCCATTCGACTCTATTCAATAAAAATCCATGGGAGAATCTCAGCCTTATTTTACTGTATGTGAGATAACATGAAATTAGTCTGGTTGGTATTGTTGCCGCAGGAGGTGCTTGTGGGTATGGTAATATGTACAATACTGCAACTCTATGGAAAGGTTTGTTTAACAATGGGGCACTGTGTGGAGCTTGCTATCAAATAGAAGTGATGTCATGGTAATTTTTTAATAGCTTCTGTTTGGTAAATCTATTATAATCATTTTATTAATTATATGTTTTTTTTTGTGATCAGTTCATTTTTAGTTCAGTTATAATTCATTTTCTAACACTTCTTTTTGAATCATAATGTATATACTCAAGCATCCTAGCTTGGCCTAGTTCTGCTGATCTAAGCTCTAATACCATTTTAAACTTTTCCATTGATCAGCTAAGAGTCAAACTTAGGACCTCCCATTGTTGCTAGGATGCTCTACTCTTCAACTACCAACTCTTTTGGTGACTAGTCCAACTTTGATTCAAGGGTTGCTAATTTTTCAACATTTCTTTGAAGATCTTTAAAGAGTATGCTCTTTTATAAAGAGTGAAAAAATGTAATTTATTTCTTATCAAGAATTATAAAAACTATTCTATTACTTGTAAACATTGTCAATATTCAATTCACAATCTACCAAATTTCAGATTTAAAATAAATCACAAAGATAAGGTGAAAAAAAGCTAAGATATTGCATATGTCATCTTTTGATGGTTGTCTAAATTTGTTTGATAACCATAAGTAGCTCTTGAGCATTGTCTTTCCACCTATGAGGATCTTGGCAAAGATGCACTATATACAAAAATAAAAACATAAATATTCCCAAAACAAGAGATTTCTTTTTATTCCTTGAAATTGAGGGAACATATCATTTCAAGACTCAACTCCTCCCTCTTCTAGTCCATATTATTTTGACAAATACTTACCTCTTGATGAATCCTTTCCCAAAGCTAAGAAGTGTTTGGGACACCATTCACGCGAAGATAAATGAAAAAGAAATTATATTTTATGAAGGGTTTGTGAAATAATTTTTTAAAATTTCTAAAAACTTGAATTGTTAAGAAAAAATTGACAAGTTGATCAAACTATTTTCTACATAACCTCGTGAGAAGAAAACATTCATACAATCTTAAAGAATAATAATAAATAAAATATTAAAGGCATACCCAATATTGCACAAGATACACCCTAAGAAAACCCTCAAGAGGGAAAATTCTAGCCTCCAAAAGTATCCACACTCAATGTAATTCAAAAATAAAAACTTTATAGTACACTTACAAAGTCTCTATGAGTACTTCTAAAACATCAAGCTCCTCCAATGCATCCTCCATGTGTCCAATCATGTATTTAAACATCCCATCCCATACTTCACAAATGCACTCTTTAGAAGAGAGCTTAATACAATGACATGTTGCAAGTATGAGCAAATTGGTGTTGTCATTGATGTCAACAGGCCTGTGTTGTTATTGGTGTCAATTGTATGAGAATAAGATTATTGCAAGAGTATGTTGGTGTTATCCATGCTTTGATTAGTTGCATTATGTTGTCATTGGTAAACTATTGATGTCAACCTCTAGTGTTGCTTTGATAAGATTTTGTATATGGTTAATGAAGTAATGAAGATGATGATGATGTGTCTTTGATGCTTGGTTTCCAAGTGCTTTTGAGAAAATTTGATAATAAGAAGAAACAATGTGTTGTAGTGTTGTTCTGGGTTACAAACAAGTGTTCTGGTGTTGCTCCACATTTCTTCTAGGTTGAAAATCTACTTGTACATTTTAGATATGTTGATTAGAGGTGTTGTATTCAAAATTGGGTGTGTTGGATTGTTGTACAAAAGAAGTTGTGTTCACTAGTGTGTGAACAGTGTATGGTAGAGGTGTCTGGGATAAATGTTTTTTCTTCGCGTTTCTCCACAATTTAGTTTCAAGTCTTGCAAATATGAAGATGTGTTGATAGTGTTGATAGATTTTGTCACTCAAAGTTGGTTGAGGTTTAGTGCTTCAATATTCAGTTTCTTAAGTTATAGTGTATGGTAGTGTACTGGGTGTGTACAATCCAAAGTGACTATAAAATTTTACATTGACATATCTCAATCATTCTAGTGGGGCTCTTTCATATTTGTATATTTTATCTATAATAAGTTCTAGAGCTCCATTTACAAGCCCTACTTATATTTGTTGATTGGAGATTAACATAACCTTTGCATCATTAGTAATTAACAACTCTACATCAAGTTCATTATTCTAATCTCTTGATGGATTGGTACTATCTCCTTTGGTTGTAATGTCCTAGCTATCAAGTTTTCAATGAGTACAATATCCTTATTTTATGATTATGCATATTATCCTTTGTTGTGAATAGATGCGTATTATTGTCAAACTTTTTTCTCACAACAAGATCTAATGCGATGCTAATTATTCTCATCAACGACTCCCAATCTTTAATTGTTAGATGTACATCTCTAATATTTGTTAGCAATTTATGAAACCTTTGTTAGCCCCCACTTTCTCCTTCATGTCTAAAAATACCCTATCTATTGTAACAACTATTTTATATTCATTCTATAATAGTGTTTCTTGTTTGTTACTATCATATGATGGTTTATCACTAACAAGAGGCAATTGACCCAAATGTCCTACAAAAATGATCTATCTACCTCCAAAGTTCATTCTTGCACTTTTTGAAAATGTTTGACAAAGTCACAAGTCTATGATTTTATAATAAATTTTATTAGATGAAGCTAATTTGATTATTAAAAATATATTTTATATAATATCTTTTTCAAGTGAAAATTTGTGAGTTCAATTCCTTCTAATTTAGTGAAATCCATGAGTGAAATTTGAAGTGTTGCATGTATAGTGGATGCATTGATATTAAATATTTTTGCTCCAATTCTTGCGAGTAATAATAGTACAACATTACGATGATGATGCATCTTATGGTTCTTGACAAATGATATTGATTAGATATGAGTTCACGTTCTCATCTTTCCTTGAATTATCATGTACAATGACACACCATTTTTACCAAGTGATGATAATGTGTCATTATTGCATCACACATTATTTTTTAGCACTCAAGGTTACATATAACATATTATATGTTTTATCATGTCTAGTATGACTAACCCATTCTCTTTCATGGTGCTTATGAATTGTATTAGTCTAGTTGTGTGTTCTTCTCCTTAATATTCATTATTATATGAGGTTTGTCTATCAAAATCTTCTCCATCCAGCCTAAGTGTTTTATTTACTTCCATAATTTACTTGTAGTTTTGAGATGATTTTTTACTAATATTTCATCATTTTTTGTTAAATTGCTCAAACATCCTCATCTTCATAATCACTATGATTACAAGTAGGAGGTATTCTTTTAGTGTATCAAATTATAAAATTTGATCAAGATTCAAATATGTAATTTTTGAGTTAAACACATTGACCTATATTTCATGAGTAGTGTTTCACATGAATTGATATGTCATGAGCATGAATTATCCACTTAGCACTCATTCTATCTAATTCCAATAATTAATTTAAGAATTCAAATTTAATGATAATTCATGAATGGAGTGCCAAATTTCAAAGTGAGTCAAATAAGAACACATCACGTCAAATTAAGGCTCTTAAAATAGAGGAAAAAATGACATGCTTTCTTTAAGTGCCATGCAACCTTCTCTTTTAAATTTAAAAATCTATTTTCGTTAAGTGAATGGATCGAGCATTGAACTGTAAAAGATAGAGGCTATTCATGAATTTTTTAACTCCCATAAGTTCAACTTTAACTCTTCTTTAGGTCAACTCGCCAGATTTATCCATATAGGAACTTGCATTGATAATGTTCTTGACTTGTGAGTGAAGTGGAGTAACCCATACATTTATAAAACAAAAAAACAACAAAAATCTAACTATTTTTAACAGTAAAAACACCGATTTAATTTATATCTTATTCTTCAAAAACTAAATAGAAAATAAATAAGAATCTTCATTTGAAAGAAAATCAGATGCACCAAAAAAGCAATCAAACTTGAAACTACCTGGAACAATGAAAATTGCTAAAAATAGAAAAATGTTATTTTTAGTAATTTTACATTTAACACAAGTGGACTTAAAAATTAATACATAACTATGCAAATAAATGAGCAATGATAGTGAATTTTAACCTAAGATCATACTTTGACACTAAAATTTTAAATGTAAAAAATTAAATATGTGTGTGTGCATGTATATATATGTATGTATATATATATATATGTATATGTGTATGTGTATGTGGATGTATATATATCTATATACATACACATACATGTATACATATACATATACATATAACAAAATTATTGGTCTAGATGGTCAAATTTGGTCCCAAAAATCTAGTCAAAGTTGCTTATTGGGATACAAAACTCTCCAAGATCTCTATTTATTCATTACTTTGATCAACATTTATGGCCTCGAGAAATTATATTCCAACATCACACATAAAATTTTTGAGAGGGAAAACAATTTGAATTTGATATACAAGTAGTGAATATCCTCATTCAAGCTAGAAATCCAAACAAAGAAAACACAAACAAATATTTGTTTGATTGATGTTGACTATCAAATTACCTAAGATGTTTCAACATCAATCTTACCAAAATACATGTTATTAGAGATTCATCTAGCTAAAATACCAAGTATCATCATGTATACATCATAGCATAAGGGTATCTCTTTTGCGTTGCATGTTTCTGTAGCACCCCTTTGTTTTGCTCATATGTTCAGACAGCGTGTTTCTCTAACATGCTTATGTTTTCTAGCAATACCTTTACTTTGATAGACCATGATACTATGTTATTATTTGATCGCTAACTTTGGAGCGATGTTGGCTTTTATATTATGATGTGAGAGTACATTATTATGATGTTTATTGTTTATGACATGCTTTCCGATTAGCATATTGTTTATTTGAGTTGATATTGTTATATGCTCATCTGTATTTTATTAATGTCGTAGATTCATCAGTTTGATGTGACATTGTATTGGTGAAGGGAACGAGATTGCATCACTCACTTGCGAGTGCCCTGCGATTCTGTGATTCTCTCTTCACAGTGTGATTGATTATGATATATATATATATATATATATATATATATATATATATATACATGTTTGATAAATGCTTTGATTGCGGGATTGTAGGTACATGACATCGACTCCACCTAGATTCACAGGTTTGAGCGTGTCCATTTCCCAACGGCTAGTTTATTGAGAGATAGTAACTAGGTTTCCTTTGTCAAGCCACAACCCTAGTCATAGTGTGCCGTCAGTTTTAGTTGGTCATGTTTTGTTATCATGTTGTCCATTTTTTCTTTGTTGTTATTTATGTTGCAAGGTATGTTTAAGGGAAATTAATGCTTTAAATTTTTTAGGTGATTATTTAATTAATCTTGATTATTGTGTTAGAAGCTTTGAATTGAACTTAATTAATTTATTTAATTTATTTGGTAAAATGATTTAATCTTATGATTAAATTTATTTTATTAAGTAATTAAATTAGTTGGATTAAATTTAAATTAGAAAATATTATGTGATTTTGAGTTATTAAAATGCATTAATATCTAGAAAATATCTAGAGGGATTATTTGAGTATTGATTGAGAAGATATTTGATTTTTGACATGTGTTGAGAAATTTTAATTACAGTTGTTGGGAAAATTATTTCATAGAGAGAATAATTGTTGTAACAAGGAGAGTTAAGAGGTTACTTCATGGAAGAGGAGAATATATTTTTGGTAGAGGTTGTTAAAAATTGAGATTGGTTGTTGAATCTTGTTGTTGAAAATTTGGGGAAGGATAATCTTGGGAAAAGACTTTGGCTCTGAATTTGTTTTGTTTTTCTGGAAGAAGCTTTGTGTTGTGGAAGAAGCTCTACATCAATCTTCATCTCCTCAAGCGTCTGGATTCAGGTTCCTTAATTATTTTATTTAATTTCAATTTTGGAAAGGTTATTAGATTAATTTGTTGATTCTGGAAAAATATTGTCTGTATAAGATTAGAAGCTTTTGAGTTTTTTGTAAAATTGAAAGAGTGTTGTGTTTGGAACTTATCGTGAAAGTTTCTATAGAAATTGTTTAAGTTTTTATTTGTTTTGAAATTATAAATTATTGGGGAAGCTTTGGAAATTCCTATAGGGATTGTTTTCAAACAATAGAGAACCTAGAAGGAAAATAATAGGAAACTGGGAAACTTCTGTTGGGATGGAATTAAATTTCTTTGTAAAATTTTGTAGAAAACCTCTCGGGAATTTTTTTAAATGTTATCTATAGAAAATTATTGCTCTTCTTCCTAGGTATTAGATTTGTTTTTCTGGAGAAATTTGAAAACCACTATGTAGAGATTGAGAAACTCTTCTATAGAAAATCTTTGTAAATTGGCTTTTCTAGTGAATTCATGAAAACTTCCTGTAGAAAAACAATCTGTGAGAATAAATTACCGACTAGAGCTATCGATTTGATAAAATTTATATATATATATATGTTTTGATATATATATAAATATATATTCATATATTGTTATGGAGTCTTTGTAAGTTTTCTTTATTTGAAAATCCATGATATGTCCGTACGACGAAAACCTTAATTCACAGTTTTGTTTTAAAGATTTATTGAAGGGAATTTGTATGGGGGGAGCATTGGGGCTACCCCCAGCCACCACCCCCATGTAGGGGAGCCGACGCTAGAGGCAGCGCCAATGCTGCCTCCCATGGTCGCGCCCAATGTGTGGGTAATGGTTGTGTGTACAACTGTATTCAATTCAACCTGTGTTTCAGTTTCGTCCGCCCTTAAACAATATGATTTGGATTTTATACGGTTTTTTTATGAGGTTTAATTTTATATAATTTAATATATATATATATATATAAATATATATATTTGTATTGTTTGGAAAATAATTAAATATATATATATATATATTGGTATAAATGTAATTATATAGTATATATAATTATGTATATATTGAATATATATATATATATTTAAATGGGTACTTTTATAAAAAATGCATGCAAATGCATAATCAGGTAATTTTAGAATGTAATATTTAAAAAAGAAGAAATTGATTTTTTTTTTATTTAAAAATAATTGAGGAATTGAAATAAAAAATAAATTAGATTTCCTCTTCTCTCTGTAAAAGAGATTTTATTAAATTAGTTTATTTGGACAATTTATTACTGTATTTCACTGAGGGGAAATTGGATTTAGGAAATCCTAATGCGTAGATTTATTTCCTGTTGTGATTTCTTCTATTCACACTTTTGGGGGAAATTGGTTAGAAGTAATAGTTGTTATTTTGTAAGTCTTCTAGATGAGGTATTTTATTATTGGGGTTGTTGTGTTTATGGTTCAACCCTATATTTCCCTTGGGGTAGTGCACTAGGTTGTATTCAGTTAATCACCCGGTTACCATGAATGGGGATGTGTTGCCTCTTATATTTTGGAGTGGGTTTTGTTATGGGTGCTGCCACAATAATGGGTTACACTTTTTGGGACATCCTGATTTTTGCTGAAATCACATATTTTTAGAAAATATAATGATTTAAGCCTTAAAAAGGTTCCATTTTAAGGGTTTTAATTGAAGAGGGTTTGATCAAACCCACTTATATCAAACCCCCTTGGATAGAAAGTCGCTAGTTTTAAACCACAAGTATAATGGAGTCTCCTCTACACCTATCAAAATGCTGATAAAAAACCACTTTTGATTTATCTTTTAGGGGATCAAATTAATTTATTTAAATTTATTTTTTTGTAAACATGTAGTCCTTATTATAAGCTTCCCAAAAAGTATAATTTTAAATATATTTAATTTTATTATTATATCTATTTTTTATTTCTTGTGAATGTAGGTTTTTCAATGAACATCGAGGTCTTTCTTTCACACATACGAAAAAATAGGAAAAGAGAGAAAAAAATTTCTTAAAAATCCATGTACACTAGCTATTGATGTCCTTATTCCAACAAAAAAAGAATAAGTTAATTCAAATGAATACAAAAAAAGTTATGTAGCTGAAAGTATAATATATCCAAATTATAATTACTCTGAATTAGAAAATTAATTAAAAAATATATATGGAACAAAAAATTATGAAAAAATATCCATCCCCTAGATAATGGTGTGAAAACGTTGTATTTAAAAAATTAGAATTGTATGCTTTCTATAAAAAAATTTATGCAGTCGAAAGTAAGCATCAGTTTTTGAAAATGATGTTTAGTAAAAAAAATAAGTTAATAAAAACTACATAAAATAATTCACAATTTATTTTTTAATTTTTTTAAAAAATATAATTAGATTCTCAACATAAAATATCACAAATCACTAGTTTGCTTCATCTTCAAATTCTTAATGGTTTAGCTTCTATAGGCATACGGAAGTGAAGATCTGGTTAAAAATGTTGATTTCAATGTCAAGTTTGGTCAAAAAGTGTAACCCATTATTGTGGGATCACCCTTATCTGGTTTTGTGCACTATGTTACCCTTGGGTGTTGGATTTGATCTTTGTGTTGTCAGCAAGGGAGTGGCTTTCGTTAGGGGCTAGAGCCCTAAAGAGGTAACCTGGGTAACCTATCGAAAGTAGTTAATCAAGTGAAAAACAATAATTTTAAAGTAATTAGGGGTTTCGGGTAGTATCTCATATTATTTCAGATAAGTTAGCCTCACTCATGGACTCAAGTGCTCATTTGGGCTTGGGATGAGTGGGAAGGCCTGGAATTGAAAAGATCATCTACCTTGTCCCTTCGAAAGGTATGTTGACCCTGCATGAGTGAGAATGGGGGTTGAGGATCGGTTGAGGTTGTTAGGGTTTAACCAGATAGGGGGCTGGTAACCTATGAAGATCCACATTGGGTAACCCATGTCGAGCTTGTGTGATGACACTCCACCTATGACAATAGTATGTGTGTATGGTTCAGTTGACATACTTGATTATTTTACTCTGAAAGCAATGTAGCCATTGTGTTAGTATTGTACTTGTATTTGATTAGTCCATTCATGTGATAGCCTGTGTCTAGAGGTTGTTAGATTTGTCTAGGAGGCCTTGTTACTATCTCCTAGCACAAGGGGTGGGCCTTCGGGTACCACTTGGTTGGGTGGAACGTGCACCTTACTCCATTGGGTTCCCTCCTTATGTTCGCAATGGCGGGATCTTCCATTTGGAGAGCTCGTGTGCATCAGTTGTTATGTTCCATTCTTATGATTTATTGTATCAATTGGATACTTTGCATATGTATCACTCCTCAACTGTATTCGAAGAGGATTCTTGTAATTGTAACATTATTGTATGATCTTCCTCATTCTGGGAATGAGTTTTGTAATATTATTTGGAATGAATGCAATCTATGTCCATATTTTATGTACTTTTATCTTATGAGATGTATTTAATGCTTTGGATGTATGATTTTTAATTCATGAGTAATAATTTATATACTATGAATGAGTTATTATTTTATGTTATGGGATTTAGTTGCATGCTTGGTCGCGTACCTTAGAGGATGTATGTTTAGTGTAGTGCACTTTACTTGTTAATAATTACACTTTTAAGAAAAAAAGGTGTTTGCTTTCGTTGTAGTTGCATCTTCCTCTAGGGTTACGTGGCGGGGCGTTACAGTTTCAAAATTGGATATAATAGGTTATCATATGTTCATGTATGTATGTATGTACACACATACACATGTACATATATATGTATACATATATATATACATATCTATATATACACACACATTTACATACATACAGATGTATGTATACATACATATATACATACACACATGTCAACTTAGACATATTTCTTCCAAATTTTATTAAGTAGTGTTGGTGTATGTTTTATCATCCACCGAACACACATAATAAAATGTCCAAAGACACTCTATCCTCTCTTGAAAATCCACCATGTATGCTAAGATTGCGAGAAGATTGTATGGTGATTCCAAGGTTTCTTTTGTCAAGTCTTGACGTGTGGATAAGCTCAATGGATGTTGTGATATGTTGGTAATACACAAAGGGACTTATAATAGGCTCTCTCAATTCACAAGTTAGGACTCAAGCAGATTTACCAAAAAATGCTCTTTCTTTTGGGGTTTTATGTTCGAGATTTCAAAAAAGGTGCAAAAAGGGTAAAGGTTTAGAAGTTCTAATATAATCCTAAGAGTTCAAGAGATGGTAGAGATTCGGTGAAACTGGTAACCACGCTTTGCTTCACCTCCCTAGGACAACTACACAAAGTGGGTGCAATATTCAAGGGGTGTGATTATAGTTTTCATGTCTTGAACAATACTCATTCAGACTGAAGTTAAGCATCCACAATCATTAGTTGAGGCTAACTTTACGCATTGAATAAAAATAATTTATTCAAAGAAAGTATGAGCTAAGTTTCACCAATCAATACAAGGAGATATGCAACCTTGCAAACCACTTGACAATAAAAGGGATTCAAAGCAAATCATGCATAAGAGTTTTTATTATTAGAAGTAGAAATGCACAAAAATTTCATACTACTCTCTTCACACTTTACAAATGAGGGGTGAGCTCAATTTATAGGCTCTTCGATTACAAATTCAATGGCCAAGATTGATTTTGAATCAATGGCCAAGATTACAAAATAAAACCCTAATTAGGGCTTGTCGCAACTAACTACCTCTCGACCAATGAGAAAATTACATTTTGGGACACTTGTCTTTCTACTAAATATAAACCAATTCCATGGATAAGTCAGGTTCATTGAATCTAGACATGTTGACTTGGAACAATTTGATTGGTTGGAAGATGACGATGCATCGGCTCAATGTGTTGGATGTCCTCCTTGGTCACCTTGCTCTTTTTCCATGTACTTGCCTTAGAATATCTTTCTTTGCCAACGACTCTATCCTTTGTGCTTGTTTCTTCCTAGCTTTGATCTTGGATCTCCTTTAAGATTTTGATTTCTTCTTCTCACTTGCATCTGAATCCTTGAGGTTTGGAAGTCTTCCCTTAGAGAAAATGTCTAGACTTGAAGTTATTTAAGATTTTCTTTCCTGATTGCTTTGAAATTCCTTCAAGTGCCTTGAATTTGGAGAAAAACTCCCTTGTACTTTCACCACGATGGAGGAAATTGGAACTTTCTTTATGAAGTATTTCCCATACTTAGCAAATTTTTGGCTATTCAATTTTATTTTGTAACACCTTCATGTGGACCATTCAACACCTAGCCAAGATTTTGGCCATCTCTATGCTTAAATGAACTTTACTTGTGGATTGGCCTTCAATTCTGAATTTGGCTTGTGCAAAGTAGGGCTGACTCCATCCTTGGACAAGGATTTTATTCATTTCCTCTTTACTTTTCCTCTTCATTCCTCTTGTTTTCTTTCCAACACTTTGTCAAAAAAAAATCTCTTGTTGTAGAAAATTTCCACACTTAGCCATTTTTTTTGTTTCCTCTTGGAAAATCTTACCATGTTTGTTTCTAACCCTGGCCGAATTTGGCACATGTCATGCCATTTTTCTATTATGCTTGAGCGGACTTCACATTTTCCATGCCATTTCATGGTGGAGTTCATTGTGTCTTGGGCACTGTTATTTTTGACCTAGGAGGATTTCATCATTGGTGAGCCACTTTCCTTGCTATCTAGGAAGATTTCATGATCAACAGGCCATTCTTGGGTGGACTTTGGACTTGACAAGACATCTTCCTTCATTTCTCCTTGGTGGACTTGGCTGTGTCTTGGACATCTTCAATTTAGCCTTGTCAAACTTCATTATTGGTTGGCCATGTTGGGCAGAGTTGCTCATTGCTTAGGGAATTTCCTTGAAACTTAACCAAATTTTGAAATTTTATTCTCCAAGGTATCAACATAGCCAATTTTTTGAGTTTTTCTCCCCAAGATATCAACACTTAGCCAATTTTCTGAGTTTTTCTCCCCAAAGTATCAGCACTTAGCCAATTTTTTGAGTTTTCCTTGGTGGACTTCATAGTTGTTGTGCCACTTTTCTCATTTGCTAAGGCGGAGTTTGTCTTCCTTATGCCATTCCCATCTTGATCCAGGGCGAACTTCATCTTCTCTTGGACAAGGTGGACTTGACCTTGTGGCTAGACATCTTCATCTTTGGAGGGCGAACTTCACCTATGCCAACTTTGGGCGGACTTGCTCTTGCTTGGGCATTCTCCACCAAGGTGGACTTTGAATGATCTTGGAAATGCTTTATGTTGGGGGGTGGACTTGGCAAGTGTTTGGACCATTTTTTCTTGTTGGGTGGACTTTGAGCTTGCTTAGACATTTTCCTCATCCTTGGGCGGACTTCATCTTCTCTTGGACAAGGCGGACTTGACCTTGTGGCTGGACATCTTCATCTTTGTCTAGGGCGGACTTTATGATCCCTTTGCCATCTTTTGTTGAAGTGGGGTAGAATTGGAAGCTTCTTTGCCATCCCCTCTAGGCGAACTTGGAGCTTTCCATGCCATCTCACTTGATGGGCGGACTTGAAACTTTATTTGCCATCCTTCTATCTCTCTTCTAGGCACCTCACGCCTTAGAATTTTTTTATCATGCTTGAGGGCGGACTTTGGAGTGCCTTGGACATTGCTCCTTTTGACACTTAACCATATCCATACTTAGCCAAATTTTGAGTTTTCCTTTTCTCCTCTTGGCTGGGCGGACTTCATCCTTGTCTTGCCATCTTTCTTCAAAGTGGGGCGGACTTGGAAGCTTCTTTGACATCTTCTCTAGGCGGATTTGGAGCTTTCTATGCCATCTCACTTGATGGGCGAATTGGAAGATGCTTATGCCATGAATTTCATGCTGCTATCTGGATCTTTTGGACAAAACCCTGATTTGGAGACTTCTTCTTGCCTTTTATGATTTTTCCCTACTTTTTACTCTAGGAGGTACAAAACTTTGATTTTGAAGATGAAAATGTTGACTCCATGATTTGTGGGACACCAAAACCTCGACACTTACTAAAAATAGAAATTACTAAAAATAGAAAAAACAAAAATCAAAAAGAAAGAAAAAAATCCCTAAAAAATAGGAATTCGGATTGGTCCAAAAGTGCTAAAAAATCAAAAAAAGAAAAAAAAAACAAAATCCCTAAAAAATAGGAAGTGTCAGAAATGACTCAAAGCAATGGCGTTCCTCGTCTACCAGACCTTCTGAGCACTTCTATGATGTCTAGGCACTGCTACAGGCTTGAATTCTCTACTTGAATAGGGTGATTTCTCAGAACTCTAACTCCTCATTGTAAGAAAAATGGTGATTAGCAGTTGCGATGCCAAGACAAAACCCCAAAAGAAAAAAGAAGGGGGTCCCCATTTGCAATGGGGCGATGTGTGAAAAGGTCACAACAAGTAGCTTAGCTAATAAATATACATATAATACTAGGGAGCCTTTAGCATAGATGTCACGTCTTGAAGTTATCTCTTTTGGATTGAATGTGGTAGTTTAACCAATTTATATACATATTATAGGAGTCTTTAGGCTTGGATGCAACTAATATAGTTAAGGTTAAGATATAATAATAGGGGTGGGGGTAAGTGGTAGATTGGACTTGGTAGGATTTGGATAAGAGGTTAAAAGTAGATCTGTCGTCTTATCCATTGGTAATAGGAACTCTACTGAGAAGAGTAACATGATTGTCTACTAATTTCATGTTTTATCCTACTTTCTAAAACAAATCCCTCATATTTTTTTAATTAAATATAATAAATACTTCTATTCAAACACTAAACAATTATATATTAACATATCTGTTAAAAATTAAAACACAAATCTCCATTATAAAACCTTATCATTTACCAATTAACTCAATACTAATTCATGCTCAGATTACGAACAAAGTGCACTTTATAATGGAAGCGTACTTCGATTCAACTTCACGGAATCCCCTATAATATATTCATATAGAAAATGTTGACAAAGCTGACGGGGGACTTGCAGCTTATAATCACATTTCAACTACCATCTATGGGTGTTTGGATGGGAGAATTCAAAACTTTTATTGGTTCAGTTTTATATGTGGAAGTAGAAAGTTTTTTATATTTAGTCTTCTTTATAGTTTAAGCAGGAGCATCATCCATGTGCTCTAACACCCAAAACCAATTGTGCTTGGCTGAAAACAAGGCACAGGCAGAGGAGCCGGCCAAAAGGCCCCAAAAAAACAAGTATTATTAAAGAATTTATCCTATTCATTACACATGATTATATAATTTCTATGTCAGTATTGAAACATTCAAATGGCATCAAGACAACCATCAAATGTGGTGTGAATGTTAAAAATTAATTATAGATATTTATTATTGATATTGATAAATCATTTATGAAGCTCTGCTTATGAAGACTGAATATCTTGAACTACTTATCCATGGTGTAGACAGAGATTTATGAGGGAGGAAAAGGTATTCTATACAAGATTGCAGTCAGTCGGCTCTGAAACCAATGAATTGTGTACCTTTTAAGTACTTATACAATGATTTGGTCACCGTGGTACCTCATAGTACTTGTCATATTTTATCCTATAGTATATACATTGGTATAAAAGCAGTAATATTTCATTGTTGGAATGTAGCGCATGCTCCATGGTATGGTGGGAGTGATGCCTCTAGAACCATGGGTCAGTTTCCATTCGATTATATTCAATAGAAATCCATGGCAGAATCTCAGCCTTATTGTATTGTATGTAAGATAACATGAAACTAATCTGGTTGGTATTGTTGCTGCAGGGCAACAGGAGGTGCTTGTGGGTATGGTAATATGTACACTTTTGGATATGGGACAAATATATTAAAAACAGAAAATAGAGAAGAACAACAAATTGGACTTTATTGACACATCTAATAATCTAAATTCAAATGGATACGGCTAGCTTAAATATCGTTATTGACTTATTCTAACACTCCCCCTTAAAAAATAGTGGAATTTTGTTTGACTCTTAATATATCTAACAACACAAGACTAAAAATATTACATTATGTAGAAGTTGTCTTTTGAAAAACAGTTCTCAGACCAATAAGAATTCTTCAAGCTGCTCCTAATTATAGTCTCCTAGCTATCATCTAAGTTCCGAACATCATTGGACACCATTTACACATGAAGTGTCTCATCACCCTTGTAAAGGTATGATATTGACCTTCCAGATTTTGGATCCCCCTCTAAACTATTGGACACCAATCCTCACATGCATGTCTTGTAACCCCAATGAGGTATAGTTCTTTGATCCACAAGCATCTCAGACTATTGAGAATCTATCTATCCTCTATTGCATCTATCTATCCTCTACTGCATCCTTCTCTATCTTCAAAGTATTGACCACTTCAAAATAGAACAACTACCTCAGCTTCAATAAAATCATCTTCATCATCTTTTGATGATTCTTCATTGATGGTTGATATTCTCTCAACTCCTACAACTCAACAGCAACAAACTTCATTGCAGCAAAAAACTTCGCCAGTCACAACTCCTACAACTCAACAACAACAAACATCACTAGTCACAGTTCCCCTCTTCAACTCAAATGTAGCAGCACTTCAAATCTGAGGCATTCTCTTTTTTTCTCCACCACAAGTTCACCCACCTACACAAAGCTCCTATGAACAACACTTACATGCTCACAACACCAAGACCCACCATTGGCTCTGATATCAAATTAAAAATAGAAAATAGAGAAGAACAACAAACTAGAATTTATTGACACATCTAACAATCTAAACTCAAATGGATATGACTAGCTTAAATACCGTTATTGACTTATTTCAACAAAATACTGCAGCTCTAAGCGGAGCATTGTGTGGAGTTCGCTTTTTTTTTAGTTATGGCTCAAAGTTTGGTCTAGTTTCACTAATTCAGGTTTTAATATCATGTTAAACTTTTTTATTGATCATTTAAGAGTTAAACCGAGGATCTCCCATTGTTGTTAGGGCGCTCTACTTTTGAGCTACTGGTGCTTTTGGTGACTAGTCCATCTTTGATTGAAGGGTTACTCATTTTTCAACAAATCTTTGAAGAGCTTTAAAGACTGCGATCTTGTATACAAAGGGAAAAAATGTAATTATTTCTTATCAAAAATTTCAAAAATTATTCTACTACTTGTAAAGATTGTCTATATTCAATTCACAATCTAGTAAATTTTGGATTTAAAATAAATCACAAAAATATAGTGAAAACAATGCTAACATATTGCATGTCATCTTTTCATGACTTTCTAAACTTTTTTAGTAATCATAGGTAGACTCTTGAGTATTGTCATATCTCGTGGTCTAAGACTAGGAACAAAAATAAAATAAAAAAATGAACAAGAAAAGGAGAAGGACAAGTAAGATGACCTACTACAAACACATTAAGAAGGGATGACATGGGAGGAAGAGGGGCTTTTGTGCCATTAATAAGGCATGGTGCCCCTCCCCATTGTGGTCCAATCTTCATGCTAGACAAAAAGAAAGAATGTCATGCATTATGGACATCCATCAAAGCATAGGGAGAGAGTAATTTTGTTAGAGATGGGTGTGTAGGTGGACATAGCCAATTGTAGGAAGGAAAAGATGAAAACTAATGTTCATTTTCCTTTTATCCCTATGAAGAAGAAAATGGTGGATATCATTTCTTTGGGTGCATGATAATATAAGCGAATGAAAGAGAGATATCAATCCAAGTATAAGGAGTCAAATTTGGGAAATAGGGGTGCTAATAACAACAATAATAGAAATTCCCACGTAATAATACTAGGATGGTGGCCATAGAGATGGCTTGCTAACCATGCTTGGACAAAGGGATGAAATCTGAAGATTGGAGTAGTGGGTATTGACATTGGAATTTCGTGTCTAATAAGGGGTCACTATCATAAAAAATGTGGGACTCGACATTGACATTTATTCTTTTCTTCTCACATAAATGGTGAAAGGCTTACATTTATCCTACACTTTTGTGCCCATTTGAAGTCTAAGAATGAACTTGTGTTTCTCAAGTTATACATGTTTGATACTAGAACTATTCTCCCCTTCCCCCCTCACAAACTTTTATGAAAAATGAAAAATATGATATTTTGAATTGTAATGAATAGTCCATGAAAAATAATTTTCTCTCATACATGTTTTTGGGTTTATTCTTTCATTCTTTGCACTTGGAAAAATTATTGTTTGGAATTGACATAGATAAGTGACAAAATTTGGCATGCATATAGATATAATTTGGTCCATGAAATACAAATGAGTATTTAAAACTCTCTTTTATCAGTCATGTTTTCTTTCTTCTTTTCCACCTATGAAGATCATGACAAAGATGTACTATATACATAAATAGAAACATAAATATTCCCAAAACAAGAGAATTTTTTTTATTCCTTAAACTTGTGGGAACATATCATTTCAAGACTTGACTCCTCCCTCTTCCAATTTATTGATAAATGCTTACCTCTTGATGATTATTTTTACCTAAGGATAATAAATGTTTGGGATACCATTCAAGCTAAGATAAATAAATAAAACACATTTTGTGAAGGTTTGTGAAAGAATTTTTAAAATTTTGACAAACTTGGATTGCTAAGAAAATTATGCTAGGTTGATCAAATTATTTTTCTCATAACTCTATGAGAGGAAATAATTCATATAATCTTACAACAAAGAAACTATTAAAGACATACTAGACAATATTGTACAAGATATACCCTAAGAAAATCCTCAAGAGGGAAAAATCCAACTTCCAAACATATCCAAACTCTATAATTTAATAATGAAAATATTATAATACACACAAAGTCTCTATGAGTACTTCTAAAACATCAAGCTCCTCCAATGCACTCCATGTGTCCAAGCATGTATCCACACATCCCATCCCATACTTCATATATGAAGTCTTTGGAAGAGAGCTTAATACAATGACATCCATGTAATAACCCTCAAGTTGTATTTCAAAATTGCATCTATTCTATATCAAACTTCCACCAATTTTTTCTTGGTTAAAAGTTTATCGATTTATTAAATTATTATGTGTTCATTGAATTGTATGTACTTAGGTAATTATCTATCCATATGGCATAAATATTCATCCTTATAAGATAGGCATCCATCCAAATAGGATAGGCATTCATCCATATAAGATAGACATATATCTAAACAAGATAGGCATTATAGTGACTAGAGACTTATACTCATCGGGACCACTCAAGTCCTAAGTATTTCACTAAAGACTACACTTTCCTAATGGAAGTTCATCGAGGTCATAGTATTTAAGAGCATGTAAAATAAAAAGGATTGAGTCCTATTAGGATTCAAAGCTTTAGTGCCAATTTTTTCTTGATTCTCTTCCATTTTTTGTGTCTTAGTCATATTTGATCCATTTTTTATTAATTATTTGAGACATCCTAAATGGGTCCCCTAAGTGTCAAGAGATGCAAAAATCATAAAAATTCTATGTTTGGGTTGTTTTTGGTGTTTTCCTTAGTCATTTGTGTGTTTTTGGCCTTTTAGAGTTTTAGGGTTGTCCATACCTACATACATTTTGTATTAATCCCAATAACCCATTTAATTCCTTGTTAATTTTTGTGTGTGTTGTTTTAGTAGAGTTTCAAAGTTTCCTATCCATTGGTATCATTCCTTTAGCATTCTTGATCTCTAAAGCTCAAAAGTTTGTGTTAAAAGTCTATGTTATTTGCATCCATCAAACTTTTAGATTTCCTCATCCATCCCATCCCTTGGTACATGTTCCCCTCCACCTTCACTTCTTGAACTCTAATCTTTTGCACTCCAAAAAAAATTCTAATTCATGTCGAGTTGGAAATTTAGCCTTCCCTTTATCGAGTACACCTATTTCCACCAACCTATTGAGGGTGGTTTTAATCATTTACAACGTGTACTAGGCAATACTTGGGTTTATTGCCCCTCTTGAAAAGTAGCGAGACTACTTCAAGGTTGCTTCGTGTCAGATCATGACCATGTGGATATCGTAGTGGTAGAGATCAAATGTGATTTCACGAGGGGATCTAGATTATAACTTCTTGGAAATAACATGCAACTTAAAATAATAGATCTAACAATTCAATAAATGCATTGCATGGTCAGATCTATAGAAGATTTACAATGATTCGATGCTCTTTCAATAATCCCAAACTTGATTTTAAATAAAATTCAAAAGATAGAAAGGGTAACACGTGAAGTAATGTAAAGGAAATATAAACTAATTGGACAATGATAAGAAACATTTCATTCATCATTTTTGTGCGTTTAAGCAAGATTTTGAAACCACCATTACAACAAATAGTATTTCACACATTTACCAAGAATAGCGATGCAATCTTCAAGGAAATAAGTCACTACATAAGATATTTAGATTTTTACAATCAGAACACCATCAAGAATGCACAGATATGAGACAAAACCCTACTTAAGTCCACAATTACCAACAAAATCTTACTAATTTGATAATTTAGATTGAAATAAAATATTCATACCATCACCATGATACCAAATCAAGATGCATGCAATAGGCATAACCCTTTGATTGAATCAATAGTTCACAAAATCAGTAGGTAATTCCACATTGATATTGTATTATTCAGTTGCAAAAATACATCAAAATCGAATCTTTTGAATGATCCAAAACCAAACATAGATAGAAAATAAGTTCCTAAAACTATAGATTTGATAAAAAAGCTAACTGGAACTACCTTCAGCACTTGAGTCTTTAAGTAAAGCAAACTAAAAAATTGAAACTTTAGAATGAAACTAAACTAGGTGCCCCAATTGTAGTCAATTCTTTTTGCTAAATTTAAGGAATGCATGAAATAACTGAAAATTAAATTGAAGTCTAACTTAATCTATCTGCCAACCATTAGAATTACAATGCTTCTTTCATTCCTATCAGGCCTGGAATTTGATGGTCTATCTGACTGTTTTTTGCATTTTGAACCGTATATTTCAACCTAAAAATTTATTAAACCGTAATAATTGACTTGTTATATTTTTATAAAACCTTAAATATGACACTTAAAATTATTAATAAACCATAAAAATTTATTGTAGGTATATATATATAATGTTTATGATAAAAATATAAATTTGTTTAAAATTGGAATAATTCTTTCTAATTTTACTTTATATTAATATATATGATTTATTATAAATATATTTATTAATTCAAAATCTCTTTTCAAAATTAAATATAGTTTTTTCTAATTTTTTAAAGATTTTGACATTTTTACTGATAGTTATCATTGTTTTATATTAACATATATGATTTATTATAAATATATATATTGATTCAAAATCTTTTTTGAAATAGAATATAATCATCTTTTAATTTTTTGAATATTTTAACAAGATTTATTTTCTATATGATTTTAGAAACTTCTTCCTAATTGTCACAGTAAATTTAAGATTTTTACATTTATTTCTAATTATCAATATTTTCTAATTTTACATTTCTTTTAATATATATAGATATCCATATGAATAATAACATAACACAATTTTTCATTCATTGTTTTTTCAAAAGCATTTATTTTATAGCATTTTGTTTACAGGGATTCAACTTTTATTCTTTTGAAGATAATACTGCTTTTGGTTTTATTGGTATTGGTGAGCAAATTTCATGTCTTTTACAAATGATTCATGTTTTTAGATAGATGATTCTTTTGAAGATAATATGCCTTTGGTTTTATTGGTGAGCAAATTTTATGTCTCTTACAAATAATTCATTCATGATTTTTTTCAGGAGATTTATTTACAGGTGATTTGTGAGCTTTGATTCTTTTCAAGATAATACAACAACATCTGTATTTTTATATAGATCAATTTGGGGATTGAACTATTTTTAATTTTATATAGTTATTTCTTGCTAGATTTGAAATTGATATTTATATTTAAATTTGTTTTTAAATAATTGAATTTAAAATATATATGAAAAATAAAATCAATTTGTAATATAAAATAAATTAACTCAAATAAAAGAGTTTCAAATTGATGGATGAATTTATGATATTTGCACATATGAAATCAATAAATTATTTTATATTCAATCTATTCTAATTAAATATTAAATCAAATGTTCACTCCAATTTTATAATTATAAGAATCAATCAATAAAATAGTACTACAATTTTACAAATTAGAGAATAAATATATGGAAAAAACAATCATATTGTGTAATATAATTATTCTTAAACTAATAATCTATGCATTGTCAAAATGTAAATTTTATTTATTTATACAATTTTTCATTTATCAATAAAATTTATTATATGCAATTGATTTTACTAATTGAGTACATGCATCGTTTCTAAAATTTGTAAAGTTTCTAACATAATTATTTTATAAAATAATATTTCATAGATTACTAATATATTGATTTAATATGCATGATTAATAAAATTAATAATGTTTTAATATCAAAGATTTTATATAAAATAATATAAATTAAATATTTTTTGACAGTTGATTTTTTTCATAAAACGTAAAGTGATAGGCATTTAAATGAACAAACCGTCACAAATTTTTCATATGACAGCAGGGGTGGCCGTCAAATTCTAGACCTGATTCCTATATTTGGGCGTGGGTTCTTACATTATTAATTAATTGTGATTTCCAACACCAAGCTTTTTTTTTTCTCATATGGCCATAGGAATTTATTATAGATGTTTGTTGAAAGCATAAAAATAATGCAGCAACAATATCAACACTTGTCCCCAATTATTTTTTGAAGTTGTCTATAAATGTTGATTTCAACTAATTTATTATCTATATTGTTGGTATTATCTATGTTGTTGGTCTCCTATGATATTGGAGCTTTATTTTTTTCTCGAATGCTAATTTTCTATCTTCTATTTAAAACTCTCTTTCCATGGTCATTTTTTCTTTCTTCTTTTCCACTTATAAAGATTGTGGCAAAGATGTACTAAATACATAAATAGAAACATGAATATTCCCGAATATTCCCAAAACAAGAGAATTCTTTTTATTCCTTGAACTTGTGGGAACATATCATTTCAGGACTTGGCTCCTCCCTCTTCCAATTTATTGATAAATTCTTACCTCTTGATGATTATTCTTACCCAAGGATAATAAATGTTTCGGACGTCATTCAAGCTAAGATAAATGAAAGAAAAACATAATTTGTGAAGGTTTGTGAAAAGATTTTTAAAATTTTGACAAACTTGAATTGTTAAGAAAATTATGTTAGGTTGATCAAACTACTTTTTACATAATTTCATAAGAGGAAATAATTCATACAATCTTATAGAATAACAACAAAGAAAATATTAAAGACATACTAGACAATATTGTACAAGATATACCCTAAGAAAACCCTCGAGAGGGAAATCCAACCTCCAAAAGTATCCAAACTCTATAATTTAATAATGAAAATATTATAATACACACAAAGTCTCTATGAGTACTTCTAAAACATCAAGCTCCTCCAATGCATCCTCCATGTGTCCAAGCATGTATCCATGCATCCCATCCCATACTTCACATATGTAATCTTTGGAAGAGAGATTAATACAATGACATCCATGTAATAACCCTCAAGTTGTATTTCAAAATTTCATCTATTCAATATCAAACTTTCACCATTTTTTTCTTAGTTAAAATTTTATCGATTTCTTAAATTATTATGTGTTCATTCAATTGTATACTTAGGCAATTATCTATCCACGTATGCCATAAAAATTTATCCTTATAAGATAGGCATCCATCCAAATAGGATATGCATTCATCCATACAAGATATACATATATCTAAACAAGATAGGCAATACAGTGACTAGAGACTTAGATTCATCAGGACCACTCAAGTCCTAAGTCTTTCACTAAATACTACACTTTCCTAATGGAAGTGCATTGAGGTCATAGTATTTAAGAGTATGTAAAATAAAAAGGATTGAGTCCTATTAGGATTCAAAGCTTTAGTGCCAATTTTTTCTTGATTCCCTTCCATATTTTGTGTCTTAGTCATATTTGACCCATTGTATATTAATTATTTGAGACATCCTAAATGGGTCCCCTAAGTGTCAAGAGATGTAAAAATCATAAATTTCTATGTTTGGGTTGTTTTTGGTGTTTTCCTTAGTCATTTGTGTGTTTTTGGCTTTTTAAATTTTTAGGGTTGTCCATACCTACATACATTTTCTACTAATCCGAAAAACCCATTTAATTCCTTGTTAATTTTTGTTTGTGTTGTTTTATTAGAGTTTCAAAGTTTCCTATCCATTGGTATCATTCCTTTAGCATGCTTGATCTCTAAAGCTCAAAAGTTTTTTAAAAGTCTATGTTCTTTGCATCCATAAAACTTTCAGACTTCCTCATCTATCCCATCCCTTGGTACCTATTCCCCTTCACTTCTTGAACTCTAATCTCTTGCATTCCAAAAAAAAATCTAATTCATGTTGAGCTGGAAATTTAGCCTTCCCTTTATCAAGTACCTATTTCCACCAACCTATTGAGGGTGGTTTTAATCATTTACAATGTGCTAGGAAATAAGGGTTTATTGCCCCTCTTGAAAAGTAGCGAGACTACTCCAAGGTTGCTTTGTGTCAGGTCATAACCATGTGGATAGCATAGTGGTAGAGATCAAATGTGATTTCACAAGGGTATCTGGATTATAACTTCTTGGAAATAACACGCAACTTAAAATAATATATCTAACAATTCAATAAATGCATTGCATGGTCAAATCTATAGCATATTTACAATAATTCAATGCTCTTTCAATAATTCCAAACTTGATTTTAAATAAAATTCAATAGATAGAAAGGGTAACACAATGTAATGTAAAGGAAATTTAAACTAATTGGAAAATGACAAGAAACATTTCATTCATCATTTTTATGCGTTTAAGCAAGATTTTGAAACCACCATTACAACAAATAGTATTTCACACATTTACCAATAACATCGATGCAATTTTCAAAGGACATAAGTCACTACATAAGATATTTAGATTTCATACAATCAGTATGTCATCAAGAACACACAGATATGAGACAAAATCCTACTCAAGTCCACAATTACCAATGAAATCTTACCGATTTGACAATTCAGATTGAAATAAAATATTCATACCATCACCATGATACCAAATCAAGATGCATGCAATAGGTGTAACCCCTTGATTGAATCAATAACTCACAAAGTTGGTAAGCAATTCCACATTGATATTGTATTGTTTAGTTGCAAAAAATACATCAAAATTGAATATTTAGAATGATCCAAATTAAACATAGATACAAAAATAAGTTCCTAAAACTATGGATCTCATAAAAAAGCTAACTGGAACTACCTCCAGTGGTTGAGTCTTTAACTAAAGCAAACTAAAAAATTAAAACTTTAGAATGAAACTAAACTAGGTGCCCCAATTGCAGTCGAGTATTTTTGCTAAATTTAAGGAATGAATGAAATAATTGAAAATTAAATCGAAGTCTAATTAAATCTAACTACTAGCCATCAGAATTAAAATGCTTCTTTCATTCCTATATCTAGGCGTGGGTTCTCACACTATTAGTCAATCATGATTTCAAATGCCAAGCTTTGTTTTCTCATCTGGGCATGGGAATTTATTACAGATGTTTGTTGAAAGCATAAAAATAATGCAACAACAACATCAACATTTGTCCCCAATTATTTTTTGAAGCCGTCTATAAATGTTGATTTCAGCTCATTCATTATTTGTAATGTCCCGCCACACAACCCTAGAGGAAGTTTCAATTCACGATAAAAGCGTACTATTTTTTTTTTTTAAAAGTGAATTAAACGTATATTTTCATCTATAATTGACAACATCCCCTAAGGCTACGTAACCGAGATTACAGAAATCCCCATTAACATCCATCGTTTAAATTCCATTGCATTTACTAACTCAAGTAGTAAGCATTCATTCAACATAAATAAATACCAAGATAAGAAGATACATCCATAACATATATCCATTACAAGAATAACTGATTACAACACTCATTCCTAGAATGAGTCATAAATACATAAGTGTTACAATTACATAAATCCACCTCATAAATACAAGAGGGGTAAAATCAACTTATATAGTTTGAAATACAATAGTGCTAGAAAAGAATAACAAGATTTGCGAGTTGTCCAACTGGATGTCTCGCCACCAAGTACTGAAGATCACGAGGGACCCAATGGTGTATGGTGCATGTTCTACCCAACCAAGTGGTACCCGAAGGCCCACCCCCATGCTAGGAGATAATAACAACGCAACATGGACAAAGAATCTACTACCTCTAACCAAAGGTAGACTCACACTGACACATACTGAATCAACCAAACACATGTACAATACAAGTACAACTCTCACATCACTGACATAGGTCACATTGCTTCCAGACATAAAATAGATCAAGTATGTTCAGAGAACCATACATATAAAACAATAAACAACTGTTGTCCTAGATAGAGTGTCATCACATAGTAGTCATGAGATCTCCTCTAGGCATTCTTCATAGGCTCTGGTAATCTTGATGACCTCAATCGAATCCCGGCCCTCATACTCACTCATGCGACATCAAATACCTCTCGTATTGACAAGATAGATGACTATGCCATTTTAGGCCTTCTCACTCATCCCAAGTCTAAACGAGCCCTTGTGTCTATGAGTGAGGAAAAATTATCTTGATTAGTGAGAAGTTAGTCCTAATCTTCTAAGTACATTACTTTAATTATCACTTGTTTAAATAACTTCTGAAGGTTACTTGGTTTACCTCTTTGGGCTCTGACGCCTAACAAAAGCCACTCTTCTAATGGACAACACACAAACAAACTAATCACCAAGGGAATGACAAGTGCATACAACCTAGGTATCATAACCACTCCAAGACAAGGAGGAAACAAATAATACAATTCACTCCAAACATCTTGGAGGCAACAAACACACGTAGTCCACTCCTTTCACAGGAGGCACAAAAAAACATCCCTGTTCGTGGAAACCGGGTAAAACTGAAAGGAATCCATGCACTACCCAAGGGAAAACAATTGGTTGACATTAAGATTTGACAACCCTCATTCTCTAAGTTCTTTTGGAAGACTTACAATTTTGGACTAACACTTAATCCCATATCCCACAGTACAACTTGACGATGTAGCTACAACAGGCATTCAAGTCATAATTCAAATCTAATATTTGGATTTCCTAAATCCATACTCATCCAATAGGTAACATTGACAAGGTCAAAGGCACGATAACTAGATCATCTGAAATAATCATAAACCCTATTTCCTCTTTCATGATTGAGAATCTTAAACAATTGTAACTCACATCCCTTTGCGAAAAATGAGAAAAATAAATCTAAAAGGCAATCACAAGGATATCTCTATTTTTGGATATACTAAATCCATATCTCTTTCATTTTCCAATCACAATGATTCAATTAATCTAATAGAAATAAACAAATAAAAATTAATTAATTGCCTCATCAATATAATCAGTTCCTAAATTTACTTTTAAAAACTACATAAATCCATACAAGTAAACTCTTTCCATTTCCTAACCAAATCCTACATCTCATTCAATTTTCTATTTAAAACATGCAATCACTTTAATATAATAAAATATCATTTCTCTATCCATTTACTCATATACACTAATCAATCCATTTTAAATCTCTATTCAATAATATATTGCATGCATCTTTTTAAAATAAACTACGATAATGAATTTACCCTTAATATATATATATATATGCTCCATATTATATATACACCAAATATATATATACATAAATTTAATTATATATATTCCTTATATATATACTTTAAATATTTCTACCATCATTAAACAAAATACCCAATTTATAAAACCCAAAATTCAATAAAACTTTATTAACAAACTCCAAAATATATATGCATATAATAAATATATACATCCATATTGAAATTACACTTAACAATTATATACATAATAGGTATACATATTAAATATATATCAAACATCTATTATTTTTTATTTTTAAACTTTTTGAACGAATCAAAAGCAAAGTTAATTTCATAAATTAAAGAAAATTGGAATTTACAATTTCCGAATCAAATGCAAAGTGAGGGTTTAATTTTAATTATAACAAAATAAGGCTACACACAGGGGTGCGCCGACTGTACTATGTACAAACCCTCCACTCCCAGGGAGGGTAGGTGGGGGCAGCGCTCCCCATGGGACAATGTGTCCCCCTATGAGGTGGGCGTGTTGTCACATGGGCAACGCCTCTCCTCACCATAGGTATGTGGGCGGTGGGGTCATGGCCACCGTCCACCGTGTTATAAAAAAACTATTTTATAAAAAAAAACAACTTTAACATAAATTCTTTGTGTGGAAATTCGCACAGGTATGACGTTTTTCAAAACCCAACAATTAACTTTATTCTATGTCCTGAAATATAAATATATTTATAAATATATATTATGTGTATTTATATTTGAAAAAATATAACATGTAATATATATATATATATTTACACAGATAATTTTACTAGTAAAATTGAGAAAATAATATAAAAAAATCAGTAACAGGAAATTGATAATTTTTTCTAGAATATCTTCCTAAATTCAAGAGGTTTAAATTTAATTTTTTTTAAACCATTCCTTCAATTTTCAAATAATATAAAAGTAGAAAAATAAACAGATCTTGATTTTTTTTTCATTGAAGGTTTTCTAAGAGGGTTTGTTTTGAAGAACAAATCTGAATGTTTTCAAAAGGGTAAAATCTTCATACAACAACCTAAATGTTTGATGCACAATTCTAAGATTTAAATTTAACAATGATTCTACAATTTCCTCAATTACAAAATTAAATCCTACAATATATTTATACATTCTTCCCCAAATTTCAGATTATTTTAAATCTAGTTTCAATTAAAAAATCCTAATTCACAATTAATTCAACAATAGATTTTTTTTTTTAAACAATATTTATTTGTTTTGAACAAACAAGAACAAGAAAAACATAGAACAAAACCTGGATTTCGAAGCTACAGTAAAAGATGAATTTTTGATGCAAGCCTCCTCCAAAGATCTCCTGAATTTTCTTCAATCATGCAATAAACCCAAGCAATCAACCGATCCAAAACTCAAACAATGTAACCGATTTTCCTCAAATCAATTCTCTGTGTAATTTCTTTTCCCAAAAATTCTTCACTGTCTTCAAGAAGTTTTTCCCTTCCAAGATCTTCTCCCCGAATGAATTTTCAACAAAACTCCCCTTTTTAATTAAACATGCAATCCTATTCAATCAAAATATCTTAGACAACCAAATCTAATCCTTTGCATGCAATATTGACAATTACAATATTAACCTAATTCCATTTTCGAAAACACACTTTGAATTTAAAATGCAATTTCAAATAATTTTCAAATATCTTTCAATCTTTTCTTTTATTTAATTTAATCCAATATTGAACTTAATTAATTAATTTAATTATTTAATAACTAAATTCAACCCTTTTGAGATTAAATTTAATTAATTAAATAATTTAAATTAAATTAAATTAAATTCTATTAATGACTTTAAATATAACTTCTAAGCATAATTTTAATTTAATATAAAATAATCATCACTTTTAACCAATGCAAATATTCTAAAAAATCATTTAATAAACAAGCACCTTTCAAAATCAAATAACATTAAAGTAAGTACACCATGACTCAACAAACGAAAATGATGACACACTAAGGCTAGGGCGTAGACCTGACACATGTTACCAAGCTACTATCTCTTGTTCAACTTAACCGTTGGATCGACACGCTCAAACCTGTGAAACCAGGTGGAGTCGATGTCATTTACCTACAACCTGAAACCAAGTCAACAACATAATACAGTATATCCAGCATATAATACACACCGTGAAGAAGAAATCACGGATTCGCAGGGCGCTCACAAGCGAGTGATGCGAAACTGTCCTCTTCACCAATACACCTATCAAAGACTGACATTAACTTCATAATCAATAATCTCATAATAACATCTCATGCTAACTCTAGAACATCATTAATCCATAATGCATGTGAAACAATAATCAGATAACCACATCACATAATAATAGTTGTCGCTCAATAGTAGTGATCAAAACATCATAACAAAATGTATCCAGTATCAAAGTAGCTGCAGCCAAACATAGCATAAAGAAAATTGAACAAGAAACAAAATAGAGGGGTATTGCATTATCTACATTATTGGTCTCCTATGGTATTGGAGCTTAATTTTTTAACAATTTTTTTGTTTTATTTTTTGTTTTAAAAGAGGGGTAAAAACTTTATTAAAATAAGGATAAAAACAAAGCAAGGTTGTTACACAACCCTATCAAGCTCCACCAAGTGGTTCAACTATTGAGACAAATCAGGGGGTAATTGACCCCGATCCACCAAGTTCCAGTCATGAATATGATTAGAGGCCCATTTAGCCGATTCCAAACAATCGGCAACACCATTCCACTCTCTAGGAATATGAGTGAAGGTAACAGACTCCAGAGAAGTACAAAGGTTGAGAATCTATTCCACAATCAAAGCCAAATGCCAACTAACATCATCTAAACTTCGCCTATTCAACAGGTTCACCACAACCTGGGAATCAGATTCACAAATAATCCTACACCACCCCAATTGACTTCCATGCTCCACAACCAATAAAATTGCCTACGCCTCCATTAGATTATTAGTATAACAACCCTTATACACCGAAAAGATAAAATGAACATCTCCAGAGCTATCCCAACCAACACCACCAATACTAGATAGACCAGGGTTTCCACGAGACGAGCCATTAGTGTTAATTTTGAGGATCCCCTAAGGAGGAGGGGACCATATTCCCTCCCTATTCACCTTTGGGATAGGATGTCTACATCTATTGCACACAAGTTGTCATTGCAGAGGAGGAAGATGAAGACGTTTAAAACAACCATCATCACACAGAGCCACTGAAATAGTCAGATCACACTTAACTACAACAGTTTCTCCCAAGGCATGCAAAATTTTCCACCACAGGCAAGGGGCCACCAACGACACATCCTGAAAAATCTGACGATTCCTCTCAAACCAAAGATTCCAAATAATGAAGGATGGGCCAATAGCCCAAGCAGCTTGAAGAAAGGAAGTAGAAACAAGGGCCCTGCCCCACCAATCCACAAACTCAGCTAATGAGGAAACATGCCAACAGGGCATATTCCACACCCTCCACCAAAAATGTCAAATCTCCCTAGCATAAGAGCATTGGAAGAAGAGATGAGAGACACTTTCCTCAGAATCCCGACACAACACACATCTAGAGGGACCTTGGAATCCGCACTTGCATAAATTATCCCAAGTAAGACACCTATTTTGAGCCACTAACCACATGAAGAAATTGCACTTGGGCCATGCCCACTTGTGCCAAACTTGCTTCCACCAAGGGACCTCAAAATCTCCAAACAATTGCCTACCCAACTGCTTATAGCCAGTAGACACAAAGTACTTCCTAGACATATTTGAGCCATCCCCAGCCAAAATATTTGGGGCCCCTCAAATAATTGCAAGCACGGGAAGCCAAAAGCTGAGCAAGCTCTCACCTAATCCCCTCAGACCTCCCAGGAGGCCATTCCGAAGGGTGCTTCCAACGAAAGGTAACAACAGAGCCACAACACTCAACAATCTTGTAATGCTCAACAATGTCCCAACCAGCAGCAGTAAACACATCACAAAGGGGCTGAAGATGAAGAAAAATAGAAAGAAGGGGTGGGTGAGCATCCCAAGCATCAAACCAAAAAAGAGCCTGAGACCCCGAGTGACAGATCCAAAAAAGCACACGCTTAATCAGCTGAGCCTCCACTTTCAAAGTATGCCAAATGATAGAACCACTCCCCTTTAGAGGATAGCGAGGAACCTCAAAAGAAGCAACACCTTCGTGAGGCCTACTATTTGGTACACCTTATTTGACGATATTTTGATCCGAGCATTTTTCTACTCTATGTGGTTTAGACTATTTAGGGTGATTATGTACTTTGGATGTTATGTTTGGTTTTTGTTTATGATGCTTATGATGATTATATGCACGTTATGCCTTCTTATTTGATATGCTTGTGTGGATCTGATTATCATGGTAAAAATGGGTAAGTGGTTTTGGTATATAATTGATAAGGTGTTGAATTTGAATTAAGTGGTGATGTGATCTATTTATAACCACATGACTAGTCATGAATTCGTAGAATATTTTATTTGCAAGAGAAAGAATGAATTATGGATATTGATATTTATAATTCATTGATTTCAATATTTGATTTTGTTAATTATATATATAATTATTGATTTAATTATTGACTATCATATATTGGATATATTGACAAGTGGAAATTGAGTGTGCAGGTACACACCCATGGCCAATGGGATTGGAGGTAACCAAGGGTACCCGATTGTGTAAGCCAAGTGAAACCCGCTATGGTCTATTTGAAGAATGGACCATAATCTCTTGTGTTGTATTTTATTTTGTGGTTAAAAGGATTTAGTGTTGAATCTTGTGACTATTCTTTCAAAGCCAGTTAAACTTTTGATGAGGGTTTTAAGGGCATTTTAAAAATTATTTTATTATGTTTAAATTTCAATTTATTTTTGGGGGTCTAAAAAGGTTGAGTTAGCCTTTAAATTGGGTTAATTGACCCTTAGTTAACCCCTAGGATGGTCACCTATGGGTTAGGGGTCAAATCAAGCTCATAATTTTTTGAAAATTGCAAGTTGTGACCAGGGAAAACTTTAGTGGCGAATATTCGCCAATTGGCTAATAATAGAAATCAGGAGCTCCAAAAATGGCTAATAGTACAAGCTAAAATGAAGACTAAATTGCCAGGGTTTTACGAAAAAAATAATTTTGTCTCGATTAATTCGCCATGTAAATGACACGTCATCAAAATTGATTCGCCAATAGTTTATATAGTAACTAAAATTTTTAATTGTATTCGCCAATAATATTATATTCCTCAGATTAATTTTGGAGCAATATCGCCACTAATAATAAAATACTATTTTCTTTTATCTATTGTCATAGATTAGTTTTTTAATCGAATGGTTGCAGGTTGATTCCGGGCCCTAATACACATGTGCCTTTTAAAAGTCTTGTTGAGGCCCAAAATAAATTTTGGGCCACATGATTAAATCTAATCGTGTGGCCCAAAATAAATTTCGGGCCTCAACAAGCCTTTAAAAAGGCACATGTGTATTAGGGCACAGAATGAACTTGCAACCTTCCTTCATTCTATTGGTGGGATGACAAATAATGCTTCCCCGACGTGAGATTGTGATGGGGGTTCTACCGGTGAAGTATTGTTAGGCAGATGGTATTGAATTTTGTTAGGAATGGGGGAAGATCTTCCCCTCGACCCTACCTGTATCGTGATAGGAGCGCACTGAGATTCACTAGGATTCGCCACTATGATTATTATTTTTACCAATTATTCATTAAGATTCACCAGGATTTTACATTTTTTTTAATACTGTGCATAAGATTCTCCAGGAAAATTAATATTTTTTTCAAATAAAAGGAAAGATTCGCCAGGATTTTACACCTTTGCCGAGGGGGGGGGGGTTTCTTAAAGTTATCCCTAGTTGTGACCCTTCTTAATTAGCCATTATGAAGGGTGACGGATTTTGGGGATGGGATTGGAGTGTTGGCTCCAAAATCTCATTTATGAGATTTGAAGGCCTTGTTGAGTGTTGAACACTCTTTGGCCTTTCACTTCCCCAAGAGTTCTCACACATGTGTGAGAACTTGTGGGGAGGTGTGTCCATAGGGGTGAATAGGAGATTGACATGTGTCACTCTCTCCTCCAAGGGTTTCCAACCCTTGACTCCTATTTGAATCCTTTGGAAAGCTAAAGAAAGGGTTCTCTTTTGGGGGCTTTGTATGGAGAATGCTTTGAAAGGGAAATTTTGGCTTGGGCTTGGAGGAGTAGAAGATAGGAGTTCATTTGCAACTTACCTTCATTTTGGCTTTGGATTTGAGGTAGGTTTTATTTTACTTATATGCATGTTTCTCCCTTTTATTCCCTTGTGTATGGAAGTGCAAGAAGATGGTTTATGTGATTGTTTGTTCATTTTATATTCCTTTGTATTTCCATGTGTGGGGTTGGGGTTGGGGTTCTATAGGATAAAATCACCCAATGTGGGAAGAGTATCCTTGTGGGGGATAGGAATGAGTAGGAACCTCTATGGGGAGATCATTCCTCCTTTGAAAAGGAGAGGCAACAAAAAAGAGGGGTATGAGTACCCAAAATTGTTTCATGATGATATGGTGTATTGGGTGATTGTTGTATGGAGGAGTATGCTATGAAAATTTTTGATGAATGGGTAGTTTGGAGAAGAAGGAAAGAAAAGAAAAGAAAAAATGATTGTGTTGTTTGGTTATTTCTATTGCTAATAAGTCTCCCCATATAGAAGTGATGTCCACCTCTATCCCCATATTTGGTTTCTTGAAAAATCCCTATGTGAATGTGTGAATCTTGGCTAGGAGTAATTTGTTTGAGTGTTGTATTTTGGAATGGATTATTTTCTCTATTGTTGTGTGTACCCGGTAGCTGGTTACCTCCTAGCTCGGGGGGTGGTTGGTTTTCCAACCCAAGGTTCAGAGGTGAACACACCCAAATGGCCATGGAAAGAAGTTTTGTGTGTCTTATTGCAGGTTATTGAGAGCTAGTAGTTAAAAGTAGTTATGTTCTCCTTACAAAGAAGAAAAAAGAAAAGAAAGAGGGGCTAATATTATCCTTTCAAGTGTAATATATGTTTTCGATGAATGTTTAAGTTTGAAAGGCCGTCAAAGAGAAATATGTAACTGAATGCAAATATGAGACTATGCATTATGTTATCTTTGAAAAAGAAACAAAATTAATACCATCTAGGCTTCTGGGAAACGTAGCTCCATGTTTTGTTGTTTTATTTATTTTTTTAAAGAAAATAATCCGAAGTTCTATTAAAGAACTGGTTATCTGGTAGATTGTAATGGTGAAAACTAAGTACTGCTCATGTGGAAATTTTGTGCATGACTAAAGTGGAAACTGTTGTTTAAAGATGACTATGATTGTATTTTATTATGTCCAAGAATGCAATAAATATGTTAAGTGGGAACAAATCATATTAGTTGGTTTAATCAAAGACATAATGTTGAGATTGCTAAAAGTTGTGATAGATGGTAGTTTTTACTTTGCCAGTTCAACAATGAAAGAAGAATAAAATAAGATAAAATAACATGCATGTTTCTATCTATTTATGATTCCATGCATTCTTGTAGCTTCATTTTTTACAAAGTGCAATAGAGTAGTTAAAATCCTTACTATTGGTAAGGAAATATTGTGACCTGTAGTATGTGTTACCCTACTATATGTTAACAATTAATTTATTTTAGTGATGAAATTGTTGTGTAACTGTTACCAATATTTTGCTACAACTCAAATAATGGAGCTGATTTAAATACTGTTATATCTAAAAGTGAAATATAGTTATTTCTGAATGTGCTTGAGTGTTGTTTTCGCACTTCATTTAGTTCATTAAGTGACAGTTATGCTTTGAAAAGAGGAATCAAAATTTTAGAGCTTGTTTATTCAATACTTCATAGTCAATTGAGTAAACAATAAAGCTTTTCAAATGCTTTCATTCATTTCATAAAGAAATTCATATTTACAACTTTTCATTTGATTGCGAGAATACAAATGCTAATACAAATTTGCATTAAGATGCATTTTCTCTTTTTCGAATGAAAAGCATAATGGATAAAAAAAATATCCACACAAGCCATGGATGTGACTGTTGCAGTGCATCACAAGCAACACACTACACTATGGAGAATGCATAAGGGAGAAATCACATAAGTATAAGCCTAATCATCATTGCCTGATTGGTTGATGACCGACGCAGAAGTGGCACACCATTTATCTTTCTTCGAGCTTCGTTGACCTGTAGGAAGAAAGAGAGAGATTTCAGAGGCTTCGAATATGAATACACCTATATGAACCATCAACGATAATATAATGTGCTAATGATCATGCATTGAAACAATCAAAGAAATAACAGAGATATGAGCTGAAGGAGAAGCATCAACACAAACATGATTTATTGTTTTTTATACTAATGTTGTTTGTTTCCTTGTGTAGGTATAGGAAAATCCATGTAGCTGTTTATCTTCGAAGACCGAGCATGTGGGGAAAAATGGGCTCCCACAAGGGTAGAGCCCAGCATGCTGCCCTTTTACGTTACAAGAGGGCTGGGAGAGTAATTACAATCATAATAAGTCATCAAGAAAAGAAGTGTGATTGAGAGGGTAAAGCAAGTTATCCATCAAGCCATTAAATAAATTGTGCATTCATAACAATCAAGTAAATGAGTTTCTGAAAGCTACAGGTGAACAGTGGGTTTAATCCACTTAATTAGATCAACATAGAGAAGTAAAAGTTTCAAAGGAATGCCAATCAAACAACTTGTTCTAGTAAAAGTTATCATTCTATCATGCTTTCAAGCTGCTCTTTCAAATGCTATTTTCCTATTTTTAAGACTATTTTCCTTGAAGTGTTGTTTCATTTTTCTATTTTGGAACAACAGTGTCCTATCTTTTAATAACGATAGTGAACAGAGCAAGTTATGGAGTTTATGTCAAGATACGAGAAATACATGAAGAGTTTGTTGCCAGAATAAAAAGAGCCTAAAAATGCATGGAGATATGTGGAGAGTCTCAGGTTTTCATCAAAAAATGAAAGATTACAAAGATTTAAGTTACCCACATGTTTTTGTGTACGAAGTAGCAAGTTATTGTGCTAAAAAATCTATATACCTAGGTGGGGTTTTGTCAGAAAGAAAAGATTTATACAGTGCTCTCATGTTCGAGCTCAAATACAACAAAAAATGCACTTTAAAACATAGTTTTCTTCACAAACAGAAATACCCACATTGGGGTTTCATTAAGAAATGCATTTTCTTCACAAGTAGCAAATACCCATATTCAGATTTTAACCATTTCTTTCAAAGCAGTTCATTCTTGTTTGGGGTTCTGACAAAAAACATAAATGAAGGAATTTATTTTCAAGTTTGCAAAAAGGCCACATACAGTTGTTTGCTCGAAAATGAATTTTACTCAAATATAGAGATACCCACATGGGTTTTTTAATAGAAGTGTAGATTTACTATCATTTTGCAATTCACCCATTTTGGGGTTTTCAAAGTAAGTCAAAATCAATGTATTTTCGAGAATACCCAGATGGGGTTTCTATACAAAATGGAGAATAATAGAAATCATGGTAAAATGCATGAACATGGCGTTGCATGTATGACAAACTGCAAGTTACAGGAAATACAAAGAAGTCTTTCGAATTTTGCATGGGAGAGCAAAATCATGGAAATTTATAAAATGCGAGTTTCCTCATATTAAAAGCCATCAGTCAACTACACATTCGGCGGCTTGTCAAGGAGAAAGTACACATAAATTTTACAAGCAAATAAGCCAATACAAGAACATGGCAAGGCCAGTCAATAGGCCTACAATTGTTTAAAAGATAGAAACCATTATCTGCAAAAATAAAGCTCTTAAGCTTTAGTTTGAGAGGGAAAATATGGAGGAGTAGCTTACCTTGTGTTGCCTGTAGAGGAGTAGAGGTGGCATGGCCAAGCTCTTAAGAGCTCTCACAAACTAAGCTCGAGCTCTCCCATGGTGGCCAAGGTAGAATACATAAACAAAGCACATAAATAAATGGAGAAGGAAATCATAATTGGAGAAGAGAAGTCGTGGCCTTAAGAGGCCTCTCTTGCCATTCAAAATGCCATCAAAGACCATAAAAGCAACTTACCATAGTTGCAGAAGAAAGAATCGACCAAATTGGAGGACAAAATTTGAAGTTCTCAGACTTTTCCAAGCTGCGGTGCCACCATTCCCAGGCTGAGTTCATTCTTCAAAGCAAAAGTGCAAAATGAAATGATTTTAGGGTTTTGCCTTTTGTTTTGTTCTACCCTAATTCGAATTAGGGATTTGCATTTTTTTCTAGAAGTATGTCAACTTAATGCAAATACCTTAGGGGTCAAATTTCTATGCCTAGGTCGAGCCTTGTGGAGTTTTCTCAAGTTTTCGTAAGCCTTAGTTGTTAATAATTTTAGGGTTTATTTATAACTTAAGGCTTTTGATTTTGAAATCGATATTTGTGTTAGGCCTTAGACAAATGGAGAATACCTAATGCCTTATATTTTTAAATTGATTTTGTGAAAATCAATTAAAGAGTGAAAAGTCTTCAATGCCTTAGGTTTCCTAATTGATTTAGAGGGGAATCAATTAAATTAAAATTTGAAGGCTTTGTTATGAATTAGGGTTTTATTTAAGGAGTATGTCTTAGTTTTTTCTTTATTGTTTTTTTTAAAGAAAAAAAATTAAATGTGTATTAGAAGATTATCATTATTTTTTATGATTTTTTATAGAAAAATCAAAGCTTGTGAGGGAGGTATAAGGTATTATATGCAAAATATTTTTTTTAATCTTTAATTGTAAAAGGAATAATAGACAAACTGAATCATGTAAAGCAGAATTAAAGCAATGCTTTATAAATTGCTCTGTTTTCTTGCTATTTTTAGCTGTTAAGGTTGACTTTTCTCCTTGGTCGGAATTGAGTTTTTAGTTGGAGAAATAAGGTTGTTTTCTTGCTTTAAAAGTAGTTTTTTGCTTTTTTTAGAGGCTTGACAGTTGATGCATGCAAAAAGTGTGACTTTCCACTTTTGTGCCAACTTGTTGCATTGCTTTTGGAACCTTTTCCTTGAGCTTTTCTAAAGAGCTTGGATTAGGGTTTGAAGATATATCTTTGGAGAGATTTTAGGGTTTAGGGAGTTCAGTCTATTTTGGCTCTTACACATTTTTGAGCTGAAACTGTTTTTGTACTTAGAGAGATTGTTTGACATACTCCTACAGTGAATAGAAGAACAACATTCCTACCTATCATATTTTGTGCCCATTTGCAGTTTAGTTGATGTTATACTTGTGATTTTCAGTTTGAGATCCTTGTTATGTGCTAGGCTATAATTTGATGCAGAAAAGTGCAAAAATATAGGTTGCATGTTGTGTTTGGAATAAACCTTCATGTAAAGTACTTATGTAAATTTGTTTTTTTTGAGAGGTTGTGATATCATTGTTAGTTGTTTGAGCACTGTTTGTGAGGAAAATCCAGAAACGGTCAGTATTTCATCATTCAATATTAAAAGTCACTTCAAAATCATAAATTTTTAAGTTCTATTTTTCTCTCTACCTCTTTTCCTAGAAGATTTTAGAATAGGATCATTATACGGAGAACCAACTTGCTTTGGAGATTCTCTTTTCTTATAGACCACCCACGTCTGGAAAGAGTTTCAATGTTGCAACAGATAGTCAGGATTTCTATAAATCTGATGGGGTGCATATCTGATTGCTAACTTTTTTTGGCATGCCCGGTGGGACAGTCTGAAAATCATTTTCAGAGAGTTTATTTTTTTAAAAATTTGTTGTTTGGTGTATGCAACAGATTTCTCAGACTTTTGGAGGCTTGTTCAAATATAACTAGTGACTTCGACTTCTGATTTTTTGCATGCAGATCTAGTGCAACCCACGCATGAGAAAGGTACAAACTAGATCAAGTGTTGCAACTTTCTGATACCAACAGTTGTCCCCACCACGAATGGTCCAAAAAATAGCAAGGAGGTTGTTTGAAGCGCTAGTGAGATCAAAATCAACACCTCTAGTTTTCAGCTCTCTGGTTTTATCACCAGGAGTACCCATTTCAATATCACAGATACTGTCGATGGCAGCACCGAGGCAACATCTGTTTGCACCTTTTAATAGAGGCAGTCCATTAGATATCATTCAACATGACGACATCCCAGTTGCAGCCCTTAGAAGCCTGCCATTCTTCACCGAAGAAGATCACATGACATCAGTAGAACACATTCGTGACGTGTCTACCCTATGCTCAATTCATAACATCATGTAGGAGAACATTGCCTTGAGGCTCTTGGTTGCATCGCTCAAGGGTAAAGCATTACAGTGGTTCAGAGGCCTCACAACCAACTCTATTGCGACATGGGACGCACTAGGTAACAGTCTGTACCAATTTTTTGTTGATAAGTCTGACAATCTGTCCTTGTTAGAATAGTTGAGCATAATTCAGAGAGAGCCTCACGAACATTTGGCGGATTTCAATCACCGTTTTCAGAGGACTTGGGTTAGAATCCGTGTAATGGTAAGGCCTTTACCAACTCACGCTTTTCTGTTTTATTTGAAGGCTTTGAACTATAAAATTTCAGTTATGACCCAGTCTATGGGTGGGCATACACTCCTCGATGCTTACGATATTGCTATTAGAGCCAAAAATTGTCTTATTCAGGCTGGATATATAGCTCCTAGACCTCCTATACCGCTGTTTCCTGAGATACAACCACCTACCCCTACTACTTTACCTCCCTTAGCTAATGTTCTTACTGTCCCAGCAATAGGCTATCATACCGCAACACAACAAATTGCTGCTCCAGCCCAAAACCAAGAAATCCAAGAGATTAAGAGTATACTCAAGACCTTCAGGAATGATCTAGTGAGCATTAAGAAGCAAGTAGGTCATGAACATAAGCCCTATAAAGCCACTTATCAACAGAAAGAGCCCAATAGGCCTGCGTTTCAGAATGATTACCAGAGCCAGAAGAGAAATTTTAACCCGAGACCCTTTCATCCATACAACCCAAACACAACCAGTTCGTCGAAGGAGCTCGTACCTCAGAATAATATCGCCCAAGAGTGCGATTGGGGTTATCCATGCAACCAACCCCATAACCAATCAACGTGTGATAATGGCATGAGAAATCAAGCTTTCATGGTTCAAAACAGTTATGCAGGTTCAAAAAGCGTTTGAAATAAGAGCTTGGAACAACAAGAGGGTTTTGAGGTCGCTTTGCCAAATTGGTAGAGTTCTGAGTTCTGTGGCATGAACGGCTAGGATCAGCAAGTCTCTTATGTCGTAGCCAACACAAGATCAAAAAAGAGAGCAATGGACCTAGGACAGCAAGCTGGGAGTTCGCAATAACAACCTACGAAAGATAAACAACTGGTTTCTACACCCGATACTGACGCTGCAACACCATCCAAAGTACATTTTTTGCAAAAGGGGCAAGAGATACCTGGCAAAGAGCAGTTAAGGACACATTCGTAGCCCTTGCCGTAGCAGAATGATGTTGTTGTTTCAGAAAACCAGCAAAAGGTAAATACTACTTCCTTCAATATTGTTGAGCACCTTAGAAAGACTACTATCAACATGTCTGTATTAGATGCTTTGCACATCCCAGGTTAGAAAGGTTTGTTGCAGGATGCTTTAGCTAAGTTTCTCTATTTCTGATGATACTAATCAAGGTGCTACCAAAGTAGTGTTCACTAACAGTTCGAAAGGCAAAAGCGAACAAAAAGGTAATGAGGTAAAACCTCCCCTATTTTATTTGACTTTGATCATTGGGGATAAATTAGTGCATAATTGCATCGTCGATTCTGAAGCAAGTAGCTCAGTCATGCCTAAAAAATTAGCTAATGCTTTAGGTCTTGTCTATGAACCCAACCCGCAGAAGGGTGTAGTTCAGTTAGATGGGTCTATTGTTAAAACTGTTGGTATAGTAAGGAATTTAGCCCTTACTTGTATGCATCTCCTAGTTTTATGATTCATCAGGACATACATGTAATTGATCTACCACCACACTTTGCCATTTGCTTATCAAGGGATTTTACAGCCAAATTGGGGGGTTTCTTGTCATCTGACTGGTCTCATCTATTTTTTAGAACAAGATATGGTACAAAGGTAACAATAAAGTCTGAGCCTTTAGCCAAAGACCACATCGAACCATACGTTTCGAGTCCTATAAACGCTAACCTCTACGTCACTCCTATACTGGAGGAGCAAACCATGACATCAGACCACAACACCCATGTAGAGAATATAAATCTAGATGAATGGGCAGCCAAAGATCACAAGCTTGATCCCTTCCAGCATACAGATGAGGTAGGATTAGGGGTTTACATGATTCACGAACCTGATTCTGATATACCTAACCTAATCAAAAGGGAAGTACAACTTGCAGGCAGGAAAATGAACTTTGGAGACTCTATTTTGATGGTTCGAGGAGCAGTGTAGGTGCTAGTGGCGGGGCCATGCTGATTTCACCAGAAGGAGAAAATTATTACTCTACTTTCATATTTGCATTCAGCTGTACAAATAATACAGCTGAATACAAGGCACTTGTACATGGCCTTGAGTGGGCCCGAAAAAGAAGTATCAAGTGTTTACATGTTTATGGTGATTCTGAGTTAATCGTAAATCAGGTCAAAAATCTAAATGCTACAAAGAATGATTTTCTCAAGAAATACAAGCATCATGTATGGGATTCAATAGAAGATCTCGATGCTTTTAATATTTGTTCAGTTCCTAGAAATGAGAATAAGCATACAGATAGGTTTGCTGCTATTGGAGCTCAGTTTGATATTCCAAATGAAATTCACAAAGTAGAGGCACGTCAGTATGTAAAGATAGTCGTCAAACCTTCTATTCCTGATAATAATGTGAGTTGACATTTTTTTGACAATGATGAGCAAATTGTGAATTTTTTAATTGTTGAAGCTGAGTTTGCAGATGGAAACCAGCAGAAATGGCAGCAACAGTATGACAATCAGATTGTGCAGTTGAGGACTAACAAGCTACCAAGGGGATTGGTGACTTTGGAATCTGCATTCAATTCAGATGACCTGATGAGGAGAGACAAGTGCAACCTGAATATTAAAGAGGAACACTATGAAGCAATCAAAATTTTCAAAGGTAAGCTTATCAAGCTAGGAAAGGTATGTAATAAAGAGGAATAGCAAGATTTTATCCTGTTATGTCAGAAATTTAGTGATATTTTTTCTTGGGAGTATAAGGATTTGAAGGGGTTTGACCCAGAATTAGCCCAACATACTATCGAATTAGAGCCTACTGCAAAACCAGTCAGGCAGAAACAGAGGCCTCTCAATCCCAAATTAGAACACCTTATGAAAGTCGAACTGAATAAATTAGTTGAAAGTGGTATCATTTTTCCCATCAAACATACCCCTTGGGTCTCGAACCTAGTTCCAGTTAGGAAGAAAAGTGGGGAGATCATATTATGCGTTGATTTCCAAGATTTAAATAGAGTGTCACTAAAAGACCACTACCCACTCCCTTCCATGGAGCAAATTTTACAGGTGGTTTCGGCTTCTGACATATTTTATTTGCTAGATGGTTACTCAAGTTACAACCAGATTCTGGTTAAGCAACAAGATCAATTCAAAACAACATTCATGACTAAGTGGGGCACGATGGCCTACAAAAGGATGCCTTTTGGCTTATCCAACATTGGAGCAACTTTTCAGTGAGCGATGGATATGGCCTTTCATGGCCTCATGAACAAGATCGTTCTGGTTTATTTAGATGATATTATTGTTTTTTCTAGAAATGCTAATGAACATCTTGACCATTTAGAATAGATTTTTCAGAGATGCAGGGAGTTCAGAGTGTCTCTTAATCCGAAGAAGTGTAATTTTTTTGTGCACGAAGGTAAACTCCTTGGACACATTGTTTCAAAGCAGGGCATTTCCATTGATTCTAAAAGGATTGCAATTCTCGAATTGCCATTGCCAGCTCACAAGAAAAGCTTACAAAGCTTTCTTGGAAGAATAAATTTCGTGAGGAGGTTCATACCAAATATAGCAGCTTTGTTGCAACCTCTCACTCTTATGCTAAAAAAGAATATATCTTTTGCTTGGACCAAGGAGGGTAAAAGGAGCTTTGATCAGATCAAAGAAGCTCTCACAACTGCCCCTACTCTCATTAATCCAAAGTACGACAGAGATTTTATCCTTTACGCATTTGGAGGAGTTGATACTATTTCTGCTATGCTTTGCTAGCAGAACGATGAAGGTTTGAAGGAACCAGTGGCCTTTTTCAGCCAGATACTTCATGATTATGAGGTAAAGTATTCATTTGCTGAGAAGCATGTGTTTGTTGTAGTAAGGAGTTTGAAAAAATTTAGACATATGCTATCGAACAACAAGATTCATTTGTTGGTTGCGCATTCAACTGTTAAAGATTTCTTGCTGAATCGTGAAATTAATGATAAACGTGCTAGTTGGATAACCAAGGTCATGGAGTTTGACATAGATATTAAGATAACCAAGCTCGTCAGAGGTAAGGGTTTGTGTGAAAAAATTGCAGAAAACACGACGGGCAGAAGCCTAGAGGAGACCGAAAAGGTTGGCACAGTGTTGAACAATGATGATGCAGCTATTGTTTCAGTTCCTGCTGCTACCTGGGTGCAACAAATGATGCTTTATTTGTAAACTGGCGAATATCCCGAAGGTCTAGATAGAGCAAAAAGGAGGTATTACAGACTACAGTCTATTCCTTTTGAAATTATTGATGGCATTCTGTATAGAATATATTTTCAAGGTGTTTTGTTACGATGCATTGAACCTGACTGAGTTGATAAGCTTTTAGCAGAATTTCATGATGGGGCCTTCAGGAGGCCACTTTGCTGCCAGAACAACAGCTCTGAAAATTATGTTGGCTGGTTATTACTGGCCAAGTTTGTTCAAGGATGCCATTGCTTTGGTCCAAAAATGTGAAAAATATGCTATGTTTTTAGGAAAACAGAAGCTTGCAGCGTTACCTCTACATCCGATTCAAGTGGAGCAGCCCTTTGCTAAGTGGGGCCTAGATTTTGTAGGGCTAATCAACCTGCCGTCAAGCACGGGTCATAAGTGGATATTGACTGCCATAGATTATTTTACTAAATGGACAGAGGCGATTGCTTTAAAGGAAGAAAATGAGACTTCTATGCTTAATTTTTATCAAGATTTGGTGTCAAGATTTGGTACTCCAGATTCTATAATTTTTGACAATAGTTTGACCTTCATCGGTTTAAGAATTTTTGATTGGTCAGTTAGAAATAACATTTATTTGAATACATCTTCTAACTATTATCCGCAGGGAAATGGACAGGAAGAATCTACAAATAAGAATCTGATTCGGATAATCAAGAAGACTGTCGAAGACAATCAACAAACATGGCACGAAAAGCTTAAACTAGCCCTTTGAGCTGATAGAGTGGCACCTAAAAGGGCCACTGGTTGTTCTCCTTATGTACTTTCTTATAGTAAAGAAGCTAAGTTACCCATTTCTATTGAGCTGGCGACTTTAAGTTATGTGAAAGAGCTAGAATTACTAAATGAGCAGCCTCTTGAAGTGCGGTTTGCACAATTGGTACAACTTGAGGATGTTGAAAATTGAGGTGTTTTAGTAGCTTAATACCTTGTAAAAATTTAATATTTCTAATCTAAATATGTATTTCCTTTGTTACATATTCTTTGTAGGTGATTATCTAATTAATCCTTTTTACTATTTGTAGAATATAGACAGAAGTTGATAGAAGAAGTAGACAGGATATTAGAAAGATTGCACAAGCATGTAACATGGAGAAAACCGTTTCGGGTAAAATACTCCACCAAGAAATGATCTATTATTCCAATCTTGAAGTAGATTACAATAGCTTCAATTCTTGCTTGAGAATGCCTCTTTTTCCTTCACCAAACTTCTTCACAACCTGCAAATAAAACTTACCAACTCTCTTTACAACTTGCTTGAGATATATAGACTTTATCCAACATTGTAAACTCCAAATGAGTTATACAAACAATGCTTAAGCCCTAACCCTTAAAGGTACGCCAATTTCATGCAATTGGAGATGCACCGTGAAAACCAATGTCAAACCATCTACCTCTTCCATTTGGGCGTACCAAACTGAAGTCACAATTGAGTCTTCATCTTGTAAGTATCTCAAGGCTTTATCCTCAAAGTTGGTGCCCAAAAGAGGGCCCCACTGAACTAGGCAGTCAAAAATATCTGTGCATGTAAAGGAGTTAATTCCAAGAAGCCAACTTGGGCGCCCAAAGTGGGTCCAAGATATTTCTTGTTAACTGAAACATTTCTCAACACCATTCATTCAAGAATGGTCATCTCCTGTTAAGTGAAGGTAGTTCCTATTATCTGTCATGCAACTCAAGTTATTAGGCATGCATTCCAAGTTAACTGAAGTCAACTAACATGCAACTAAAACTAACTGAAGATAATTGAACTGAACTGAATTGAACTGAACTTCAACTGAACTAACTGAACTTCAACTGAACTGAACTAAACTGAACTTCAACTGAACTTCAAACCCTATTTTATAGGTGCTCAACATGCATAAAACAAAATCCCTATTTTATAGGAACCTAGGATGCATTCTTGAAATAAACTCAATTTATCACTTAGTTAACTGAACTTAAGGTGAGTGTCACCTCCCATGTGTGATCCCATGTGCTCCTATTTTGTAGGAGCCCATCCCAAGGCGTCCCCACATGTTCCTAACATTTAGAATAACATACAAATGTCAATTAACATGATTATCTTAACAATTATTAATTCCTTCTTAATCCTAGTGTTTGATAAACACATTTGAGGAACTTAGGATATACATGAAATAACTAATGTTTTAGGATTGCAATTAAATGGCATCCTATTTCCAATAGAGGAAACTAGCAGAGAAGCTTTAAAACAACTTTAAATACATCAAGCTCAGATGAAGAGCTCGTTTGATAAGAAGGCAAGACCACGAGAGTTTATCATTGGTGATCCGGTCTTCAAGTGGAATGAATACAAGAGCAGACCTGGACGACATTCCAAGTTCGATGCAATTTGGGACGAGCCTTATGTAATCACGGAGTGCAAGGAGCACAATGCTTTCCGGATTTCAAAGCTGATTGGAGAGGTGCTCTTAATCCCAGTTAATGGGATCCACCTCAAACATTGCCTCTGAGATAAGTTCTATCTTGTAAAGAGTTAAAGTAGTTGTTACAAATAAGTGCATTACGCACATTTCTTTTCAGTAGTTTTTCTTTCCCTAAGCGTTGTTGCGCATTGTTCTGTTGGCCATTAGGGCCTGTTAGTTTGCTTTCAACTTTGTTTGTTTTTTTGTTTTGCTACTGATTTGGAGTTGCTGTTTCAATTTTTCTGAGTTCATGAAGGGGTAGTTTTGACTTTGTACCCAATGGAGTTTTAAAGGCAACTGATGTATGCTTAGCTGGCAAGCATCTAGCGGAAATCCCCAAAATGTTACCAATATTTTGCAACAACTCAAATAATGGAGCTGATTTAAATATTGTTATATCTAAAAGTGAAATATAGTTATTTGTGAATGTGCTTGACTGGTGTTTTCACACTTCGTTTAGTTCATTAAGTGACAGTTATGCTTTGAAAAGAGGAATCAAAATTTCAGAGCTTGTTTATTCAATACTCACAGTCAATTGAGTAAACAATAAATATTTTCAAATGCTTTCATTCATTTCATAAAGAGATTCATATTTACAACTTTTCATTTGATTGTGAGAATACAAATGCTAATACAAATTTGCATAAAGATGCATTTTTTCTTTTTTCGAATGAAAAGAAGAAAGGATAAAAACAAATATCCACACAAGTCATGGATGTGACTGTTACAGTGCATCACAAGAAGCACACTACACTATGGAGAATGCATAAGGGAGAAATCACATAAGTATAAGCATAATCATCATTGGCTGATTCGTTGATTATGCTAATCGTCATGGAAAATTCACTGAATGAAAATTCACGGATGAAAAATTCACTGTCAAGTAAAATTCACTACCAACAATTCACATGGTGATGAATTTTCCCAGAGCCAAATAGAACAACATTACTTAGTGATGTTAGATTTTCACAATCCATTATATTGATTGTTTTCAAGTTTTTGGATTTGATTGTGTGTAATTTTTTTTGCATAAAAAAATATACATATGCAATCAAATCTAGAAACAACAAGAATCAACAAAATTACTTAGATATATGAGAAAAAAAATGATTGTTGATAAGGATGAGAAAGCAGAAAGTAAATATGGTAGGGAAGATAACGATGAAGAGAAGATGAATGATAAAATTATGTGCATTTTAGCTTCAAGGAATGAAAAATTAATCATGAGAAAAAAGGTAGAAATAAAGTAAATCAAGTGATATTTGAATAGATGGTAAGGATATATTTTTTAAATATTTGAAGATATCTATGGACCAATATGTCTTTCATCAAAAAAATTATTCTTTGGATATAGATGGGTTGAATTTTATTGATTATAGTATTTGAAGGAAATAAAGATTAATGTGTAGGAGTTCAATAACATATGGTTTAGAAAAAAATTACATTGTGATATATTACACATAATGGAGACCAAATCAAAGTTAAACTAATATAGAGAAAGTTCAAAAATCTATAGAAGAATGTGTCAAAGAATAAAAGAAAGATAAAGTTTGAGTAAGAAGTAAAGAAAGAAGAGGAAAATAATATTTCCCTTCATGAGCCAGCAAAATAAGTGTTAATAAGGGTGGGTAATTAATCAAGGTTTTGAACATGTATCAAAGTGTGCAATATATAGACATTTGCATAATTGTGAGTGACAAAAATCATGGAGGTATGGTACTACATGTTAATCACTGTGGATCTTTAAAGCATCAAAGGAGAAACTACCATAATAAATAACATCACATAAGAAATGAATATTCAAGGTATGAACTTGATACATGGCAAATAATGAATTTTGAGTGGCATGAGATCATGAATGAGATCTAGGCACATTTAAGAAAAACTCACTAGAAATATCACTTATGAAAGGTTAGATGATAGGGAATGACAGTATTTTGATTCTTCTTATCTTTTGAGGAAACAATATATAAAGGAGGAATGCCATTTTATTTACCTAAGGATATGATATTAGAGATGATGAAATGTGACACATATGCATTAAGTTAGTTATATTGGGCCATGTGGATAGCATCTGAATTAATTATATTAGGGAATAAATAGGCCTGCATTAGGCTTATTGGTATACTCCATTTTATTTTAGGAGGTATTGGGACTCAATCCTATAGTGACAAAAAAATTAATAAGTCTTGGTTTATTTGTATGCTTAGGCATTATTTTGATCCAAAATTGATAACTGGTCTAAGAAACTCTAATTAGGTTCCCCTTTCATGAAGTTTGATGTTTAACAAAATTCTCATGTATTTCTATGTTTATGAGACCCTTGTCTATTTTCTAGGATACAATCTTGTCTATTTGGGACCTATGCACATTTTTCCTAGGTTCCCCTATAACCTTGCCTCTTGTTTCTCCCTAACCTACCCTTTGTCTTTTCAAGCCCTTGGTCTATAGATGGAAGTAGGGAAAAGTGACTAAGTCTTGAGATCTCAAATTCCTATCAGCCCCTAGTCCCTACCACATGTTATATCCCAGAGTTCTAGAACTCCTTAAAATATCAAGATGCTCAACCATTTCTATGTTCCATAACCCATATTACAAAACTCTGAGTAGTAATGGAATCTTGGATCCTACTTCCAATGTTATGAGTCTTCTTGATATCCTAGAACTCACCCACTTCCCTTTTTATTTAAGTTCCAAATCCCTATGGAATCTAAATTTCTACCCACTTTTGTCCCCCCTTTCCCCTTAGATCTTAAACTTCTAGGGGAACATGTAAGATTTGCCTATGGAGATAACCAACCAAGATATAGAAGCCAAATGGAAAGAAAAATGAAATAGAATATCAATATGACAAGAATAAATTGTATTTCTATCAAGTAATGCAAAATATAATTTGGATATACAATGTAGAGAGACCCTTGGTTATATAGCCAAGGTGAGACATAAGATTAGATACTTGATCATGAAAAGTGTCTTAATACTAGTGGGTTTTGTGATTTTGTGTGATAGCCAAATGAGGTCTATATTCCCTATATGTGTAAGTATGTAATGATTGATATGTTTCATTATTGGTAATATCATTATGTATATTAATGGATTTTATCATGTTAGGTGATTTTATATTATGAGTGTGAGTAAGTGAATATAAACTTGTAATGATTGATATTCAATATTTGGTTTTAGTAGTATTCATTATAGGTTAAATAGATTATTGATAAGTAGTAATATTTTGATATTAAATAATATGATCAATTATTGCTTACCTCTAAAAGGTATTATGCAAGAAGGAAGAGTTAAATTATTTGTTACTTATGTAGATTTAATTCCTTAGTCGATTATTATTAGAAGGTTATTTCTCATATACTACTTGTTTCAATTACTATTAATTATAACAAATATTGATGTGCCTTTTCTTGGTTGAGTAAACAGGTTAAAATGTGTCAATTTTGATGAAGGCATCACATAGCTACTTCCCTTGTGTTATTCTTGTGAATTCCTAGTCTTGTCAAGATATGTGTTTTAACCTTGTTTTGTAAGGTTTTTGTATGTGTGAAGGGTTGTTTTATTAGACCTATGAGTCACCTTTTTAAATGTGATTTCTCATTGTATGTTTTGAGAAGTCCTTATGTGGTATTAAGTGTATAAAATGTTTCCTAGGTGATAGTTTTTGATAAGATAAGCAACATTTACAGGGTGTTTTACCCTTCACATAGAAAGCCCAAAGGGACAAAGGAAAGCATAGTTCAAAAAAATCTTGAACTAGAAGAAAAAATGAAGACAATTGATCGACAACTATAGAAGAACCAAAAAATTAGACAACCCCCAAAACAGAGGGGTCAAAACTTACTCCCTGAACTCAAGGCCGAGAAGAGGCAATGAATTTGGGGAGACCCTTCTTCTTCCTCAGCACAACTGACTAGGAAGGCTCAGAATTGAGAACCAACAAGCAAGGTAAGGGGAGTGGAACCACAACATCCACCCTGGGAGAGGAGCCACCACGCAGAGAGGGAGTCGACAACGAAGCAATAGAGATAGAAGCTAACAAAGGTCCAACAGAGTCGATCAAGGGAGGACATGTAGATTTTGACAGAACAATGAAAACATAAGGTTCTAACGGAGTAGAGACAATAGAAGGCTCTACGGAAAGGATAGCTGGGAGAGGGTCCTGAGTAGTCACGAGAGGGTTAGCCTCCACAAAGGAACTATCCAAAGGAACTCCCAAAGGAGGAGAACCCACAATGAGATGGTCTGGAAGAGAATCCTTCCACCAAGTCATTGTGCCCTTTCAACAGGAACGAGGGAAAGCAAAGGCTAAGTGATCCACCGAAAAGAAACTCCTACATCGAAAGGGGAGACCCTCATAGTCCAAGAGTTGTTTCCAAGGTCTTTCCTCCACCAGCAAGACCACATCACCATGGAGAGGTTTTGAGATGTCCAAATCAACTAACAACTAAGCTATCGTAGTGTGTCCAAGCTTCCTAGTTATAGAGTCCACCATTAGGAAGCATCCAATGGTGTTGCCAATAGCTTCATAACATGATTCCTCCCAAAATTGGAGAGGGAGATTTGATAGATGGACCCAGACTGGTCTGGTGTTCAACGACTTCGTAAGGGGATTGAACGAATGAGACCAAGGCCTGATGGACAGAGAATGAATACCCCACATCCAATCCTTGTCCAACACATAGTTTCTCTCCGCAAAGGAGGTAAAGGTAGCAATAAAAAAACCCCTAGCACTAGGGTAGAGCTCGATCTCCCCAGAAACCAACAGCTTCCAAGAGTTAGACACCCAAGTATGAAGATTGGGGAGGGAAGTCCACAGGCCATTAAACCTATAGATCATGCCTTGCTTCAAATAATAAACCTAGTTTTAAACTACCTCATGACCACAAACCACCACAGGAGAATCCCAAGCATAGGGAAAAGGTCGATGAGCCTGAGCAGGGGGTTGAGCACCCACTGTAGCAGCCTCAGAAAAAGATTTCACTCGGCCAGAAGAACCCCCAACAAGAGGTGGGACATCCAACCCAGGAATGGAGCCTGCAAAAGCATCAATAGTCAGAGAAGTGACACCTATAGGATGGACATCCCACACATTACTAAGAGGTTCATAGTCCATTGAAGACACACCTATGCTGCACTGAGGGTCTACGCAGGGAATAGGGCCCCCACCGGCCACACCCTTAGCAAAAGGCAACGTGCCCAAGCCACCAACACTCACATTACATAGGGAACAACATTTCTCCTTCAAAATTTGACTCCTACCCACCTCTGTCTCCTTCAAACTTCGGCTCTCGCCCAGCTCGCCAACGAAGGTCTTCAGCGCTCCAACGAACATTTTGAATTTTGATTGTTGCCCCTTTTTGACTAATTTTCCTAGGTGATAGTTCTATGGGTTAGGGATCTTTTTATTCCATAAAAGCCCATAAATAAAGTCTAAAACTCACTCTAATTCCCCACTTATGAAAATTGGAAAAAATTGGAGTTGGTTGGGTGGTTGGGAAGTTATGGGGAGTTGGATGCCTTTTCCCTTCTATATTCTTTCTTATGAAAGGAGAAGGGGATTCTCTCTTTTCTTTGGTTTTAATTTTGTCCTTGGGATGCTTTCTCCTTCTAGGAAGGAGAATTCTTAGTGGAGATAGAGGAGAGGATGGGAGAGTAAGAATGTAATAATGAGGCTTGGAGAAGGAGAGGCTATCACCTTTTCGATTTGCACTTAGTTGGTAAGGTCTACCCGTTTGTAGATCTTTGTTTAAGATGCATGAAATATTGCTTATATTTTGGATTTATGTGCAACTTAATGTTAAAACCTTTTTGAGGTATTGTTGAAATTATGTGTTTGGCAAGTTGTATTGTTTTTGAAAAGATAAGAAACATTTACAAGGTGTTGTATCCTTCACAATGAGCCACAAGGGCCATAAAGGAGCAAGTCTAAAAAGCTAACAGTAAAACAAAAAGGAACAAAGACAACACTTTAACAACACAGAAACCACATAAAGACAACCAAACCAAAAAACATCGATGCAGGTAGCAGCTAACTAGCATTGTCCCATTTTTTGAACAAGAGGTCCACAACATCATCACTGACCTAGTCTTGGTTCTCCTGGGCATTATTGCCCTCCAGCTCCTCCTTGATAATAGTGGACAAGGTGTTGGTAAAGAAGTGGCCCAAATTCATTGTGAAGCAGGTCAATCCATGAAACCTTTTGTTGAGCATGTCCATCTTGTTCTCCAAAGCATAGGGCTCCTCCCCAACATACATAGTCCCCAGGACCTTGTCAGGCTCCGCAACCAGGGGGTGATCCCACAAAGCTGGTTTACAATTTATGAGAGGAGCTGATTTTTGCTGAAATCACATATTTTTAGAAAATATAATGATTTAAGCCTTAAAAATTTCCATTTTAAGGATTCCAATTGAAGAGGGTTTGATCAAACCACCTTAGATCAAACCCCCTTGGATAGAACCTCGCTAGTTTTAAACCATACCTATAAATGAGTCTCCTTCACACCTATCAAAATGCTGATAGAAAATCACTTTTGATTTACCTTTTGGGGGATCAAATGAATTTATTTAAAATTTATTTTAAACGATTATGGTATTCCTCAGAATGAGCTATCCAACGAATATAATTTTAATATTTTTTGGTTTTATTATGTATGTGTTGTTTTAGTTTTATTAAACATAGTTTTTTCATCAAAAATAAGATCTCTATTTTGCACATGTGGAAAAATAGAAAATTATCAAAATAAAAATTTTAAAAATATTTTGTGTTGGGTAGTGAAGTCCTTGATCCATTAAAAAAATAAAAAATGAATTTCGATACATACAAAAAAAGTTATATTGTATACAGTCCGCCTATGTCTGAATTGTAATTGGTTTGACTTCGAAACTTGATTAAGGAAAAAATATTCAATAAAAAACTATGAGACCAAATGAAAGTGCTAGATATCATAGTTACGAATCTAAATTCAAAAAAAAAAGAATTTTATCCTTCATACAACAAAAAATTATGTTGTATACGGTGAGCGTCACTTTTTAAAAATGTTGTTTTCTAAAAAAACCAGTTTTCGTGGGAGATGGAAAAAAAAGTGCAATATGATTCCAAAAATTTTGAGAAAAATATATTTAAAATCTATAGACAAAATGTGATGAGACTCTAGTTTGCATCATCTTCAAATTCCCCACGATTTAGCTTCTATAGGTGCCCGAATATGAAGATATAGTTAAAAATAATAATTGCAATGTCTAGTTTGGCCAAAAATTGTAAACCACTATTGTTGGATCACCCGGGGGTGTGAAGAATGAGAGGATGAGGTATCTTTCAGTAACTTGCTGTCTTCTGGGGTAAACTGGGGCCCCTCCATGTTCTCGTCCTCATCTTCCTCGGTCTCCTCATCCTTATACTCCTTGCTATCATACTGCTCCTCCTCCTAGTCCTCAATAATCTGTCTTTTTTGATTGTTTTTCACCAACCTCCTGAATCTCCTCATGGTGTTATCCCCTCCAGTCATGACCGTGGTTTCCACAATAGTATCTCCTTTAGAATCTTTTCCAATTATTCTCTTTCCCTTCCCCTCCTTTACAATCAGCTTTGGTGCACCTTTTTTACCATCTTTACCTTTTTTGGTAGTGTTAGCTCTGTAGGCAGACTTTGTTGGGGTGGCCTTGAGTTCATAGAGGTTGGCCGCAGCAGTAGCATGTGCATTACCCATCCCTCCTTTTAGTTTCTTGGTAGCCAATTTGGCTTTGGGGTTCCTCTTAGCACCCAGATTGGGTTTCTAAGGAGGGCTTTTTAACTCAGCAAGGGAAATGTTCACAACAATCAGGGGTTCAATTTCATCTATGCAAACAACCGAGATGGCTTTTGGAGGACAAAGGGCCAGGTGAAAATGGTAAAGTCTCAAAATGAGCCGCTGATGGAGCGGAAGAGGTGGGAGGTCACTCGGGTTAAGGTTGGAAAGCTCCTTGCATTTCTCAATCGAATTTTTCAAGTCCATAAGCAAAAAGAAGGGAAAGCTAAGCAACATTTTATGTCTCAAATGATTTAGAAGTGGAAAATGATAGAAGAAATAGGTTTTGAACCTACCTTCCAGAGTGACATATTTCATCAAAGCTAAGCACACCTGGTCCTAGGGCTTCGAGAGGGCTTCACGTTCAAAGCCCGACTAGTTTTAGACTGTTTCCTCATTCCCCATGAAGATTGCTTTCAAGCTTTCATTGTCCGGCGTCTTAGTGTGCTTAGGATATTTCTTCCCGATACACAACATTCTAGTGGCTTGCACAATAAATTCTTCACTAACTTCGAAGGAAATACCACCCATCGTAACCCTTCGGTCCTTCTAGGAATTAGAAAATTGACTAGAAAAATTAGGGTCGTGGCCAACCGGAATCTCCATGAGAGGAGCAAGGCCACCTTCAGTACAAATATGCTAGACTAACAGATTCTTCTTGAATTGCTTGTATTTGTCCGACTCAATCTGAACGCGGTCGTCACCCATGATTTCCACCTGCACAGAGAACCAAAGAGTTTGTAGAAAGCAAAAATTATGAAAGCCAATAGTGCAACGAGTCTTCATCACATAGTGGGCATTAAGTAAGGAAATGCAACATTGGGTAATGACGCTAGTGTGCAGATCACACGCACGAAAGGGTAAATCACCACAAGGTGTCTTGAAAATGGTATTAATGTGGATCTTGGGAAGATTGTAGCAAGCAAAACAAAAATTGGTGGGCATGCAGGGTTCCTTGGCCATGGAGTAGTCACATGAAAACCAAGGCAAGTTGGTCGTATGGCTAAAATTAGAAACATTCATGTGAGTATAAATAGAAGCCCGCGCTAAACTTGCAAGCACGAAGGTGCTAGAAGGTAGCATTCCTTCATAATGAGGGGTCAAATCAGCATTCATAATCACTGTCTTACGGAGGCCATGATGGATTAAAACAAGATATCGCACAATCCCAAAGAAGAGAGATTGCAGGATATAGCCTCTCAAATTCATCAAAGTCTCATACTTTCCTAATCCCTTCGTAAAGCCACCTTTTTTTCCACGTGACAAGCCTTAATATTTGAATCCCGCCACCTGTCAGCCACCTCAGTATTAGAGCTCATCCACCAGGCCCAAAGGACAATCAAGTGGGCCCCCCAACCGGCACCCAACACCCGTAGGTCTTTAAACATGTGATAAGCCATAAAATTTGAATCCCGCCACCCCGGTAAGTGCACCAAGATGGTTTCCAAAAAGGGGACTTAAGTGGACAACTTTTATTCTGAAATCAGGAAATACTGACCTTGGATGTGAAATTGAGGATACTTAGACTAAAAATTTTGAGATCGAACGAAAAGAAGGATTCAAGTGCTCTGAGTCTACTTTCTAAATTACTAATTTATTTTGAAAATGATTGAGATTAAGGGGTTCAAACGAGGGACGTACACAAATTGGTGTTGTTTTTGTCAGAAAAACATAGCATAGCAACTCTTGTACGACCTTCGTACAATGAAATTTTATTTAGTATTTTTAAAATCACAACAGTCAGAAGTTAGCTAACAGTATGTAGTTGATGCACGATTTTTCTGATAATTTTTTAATGAATATTTGATTTTTTACTAATTTGCGAAGTGGACATATCCTGAAAATAGAATTTTGGCTGTGCTACCCCTAAAAATTTTGGAAACTAATTGATTTGTTTTTCTTTTAATTTTTTAAATTTGTAGAATGGAGTCTAGTTTCTAAAAATGTAATTTATTTGAAAAATTGATGAACGGTTAATTTATAACGAAAAAACTACCAAACGCTGCTTTTTGGAAAAAAAAAGACATATGGATAAATCAAATTATGGATGAAAGACTTAACATTTTCATAAAGTGAAAAAAATTATATCGTTGGATAGCTAAGAGATAACCCAACATTACCCATGTGCTCGATTTTTTTGATATTGAACCACGTGCAATCCTGACGCTGAGCACGAACTTGATTATGAGAAATATGGTGGATTTTTTAAAAACACGTCTCTAGTTGTTGGGAATGCCCTTCAAACCTTTGGGTTGGAATTCCAAGGCAATACCAAGCTTAAAGTTTGGTAATTCTCAAAGTAAGATAAAATTCAAGCGCGCTATAACGAGAGCGCGTTATAACGCACTCGCGTTATATCTCACTTTTGACATGGTTCTTGCTTCTGAGGGGAACATGTCTACTAGCACATAACGCGAGCGCGTTATAACGCGCTCACGTTATGTCTTACTTTATGTAAAATGCTAATATATTAATGTATGCTTATATATTTTTATGTACATGTATGTATGTATGCTTGTATGGATGTAAGATTATATGTGCAAATGTATTATGCTTGTATGTATGCATTTATGTATGTCTTTAGATGAAGGGAGAATTTAGAGAGAATCTAGAGAGATGGAGAGGGGGTCAAAGTGAGAGTTTAAGAGAGAGGGAGTGGGAGAGAAGGGGTTGGATTGAGGGGGACTTAGCTAGGTAGGGTGGGAGGGATAGAGGGAGGGAGAGAGAGAGGGGGGGTGGGAGGGATAGAGGGAGGGAGAGAGAGAATTGATGGAGAGGAAGAGAGAGAGAGGTGGGTGGGAGAGAGAGAATTGAGGGAGAGGGAGAGAGAGAGAGAGAGAGAGAAAGAGAGGGTTATGTAGGTAGGGTGGGAAAGGGAGAGACTTGAGAGTGTGAGGGGGTGAGAGGGAGAGACTTGAGAGATAGGTAGTGAGAGGGAGTGAGAGAGGGTGGTAGGGATTGATTGAACAAGAGGTACACAGAAAGAGGGAGATGGTACATAGAGACAATTAGAGAGGGTGGGAGGGAGGGAAGGAGGGAGAGGTGAGATGTATAGATAGAGAGGAAGTGATAGGGGTTGAGGGTATAGGGTTGAGGGATTAGGATGGAGGACCTATAGGGTTGATGGTTTCTAGGGTATTAGGGTTTAAGGTTTGAGGGTTGATGGAATAGGTTTGATGGTAGAGGGTATTTGGTTGAGGGTATAGGGTAGAAGGTTTAAGGTTTAAGCGTTTAGGGTTGAAGGGTTTGGGATTAAGGGTTTACTTGGTTGAGGGTAGAGGGTTTAGGGTATAGTTTTGAGGGTATATGGTTGAAGGATTAGGTTCAGGGTCCAATGTAAGGGGTAGAGGGTTTAGGGTTTAAGGGTTGAGGGATTAAGAGGGTATAGGGGTTGAGGGGTTAGGTTTTAAGGGTTGAGGTTTTAGGGTTTAAGGGTTGAGGATTGATGGTTGAAGGATTAAGAGGGTATAGGGGTTGAGGGATTAGCATTTAAGGGTTGAGGGTTGAGGTATTAAGAGGGTATAGGGGTTGAGGGATTAGGGTTTATGGGTTGAGGATTGATGGTTGAGGGATTAAGAGGGTATAGGGGTTGAGGGATTAGGGTTTAAGGGTTGAGGGTTGAGGGATTAAGAGGGTATAGGGATTGAGGGATTAGGGTTTAAGGGTTGAGGATTGAGGGTTGAGGGATTAAGAGGCTATAGGGGTTGAGGGATTAGTGTTTAAGGGTTGAGGGTTGAGGGATGATGGATTAAGAGGGTATAGGGATTGAGGGATTAGGGTTTAAGGGTTGACGGATTAAGAGGGTATAGGGGTTGACGGATTAGAGTTTAAGGGTTGAGGGATTAAGAGGCTATAGGGGTTGAGGGATTAGGGTTTAAGGGTTGAGGGTTGAGGGATGAGGGATTAAGAGGGTATAGGGATTGATGGATTAGGGTTTAAGGGTTGAGGATTGAGGGTTGAGGGATTAAGAGTCTATAGGGGTTGAGGGATTAGGGTTTAAGGGTTGAGGGTTGAGGGATGAGGGATTAAGAGGGTATAGGGATTGAGGGATTAGGGTTTAAGGGTTGAGGATTGAGGGTTGAGGGATTAAGAGGGATTAGGGGTTGAGGGATTAGGGTTTAAGGGTTTAGGGTTGAGGGTTGAGGGATTAAGAGGGTATAGGGATTGAGGGTTTAGGGTTTAAGGGTTGAGGGATTAAGAGGGTATAGGGTTTGAGGGATTAGGATTTATGGGTTGAGGATTGAGGGTTGAGGGATTAAGAGGCGATAGGGGTTGAGGGATTAGGATTTAAGGGTTGAGGGTTGAGGGATGAGGGATTAAGAGGGTATAGGGATTGAGCGATTAGGGTTTAAGGGTTGAGGATTGAGGGTTGAGGGATTAAGAGGCTATAGGGGTTGAGGGATTAGGGTGTAAGGGTTTAGGGTTGAGGGTTGAGGGATTAAGAGGGTATAGGGATTGAGGGATTAGGGTTTAAGGGTTGAGGGATTAAGAGGGTATAGTGGTTGAGGGATTAGCGTTTAAGGGTCCCACTCTCCCCTCTCTCCCTCCCACTCTATCTCCCACTCTCTCCATATCTCTTTCTCCCAATCTCCCACTCTCCCCTCTCTCCCTCTCCCTCTATCTCCCACTCTCTCCATCTCTCTCCTTCTCCCTCCCTTTCTATCTTCCACTCTCCCCCTGTCTCACTCCCACTCTCTCAAAAACTCCTATACTCTAAAAATACACTAAGAAAATGAAATTTCACATAACGCACTCGCGTTATAACACGAGCACATTTTGTAGTCCACTAAAATGGTAAAAAAATCTATATACCCATGATTTGATGGCCCACAGTCTGCATATTCCCCTGGTTCTACGCGTGCTCCAACAAAAAATATCTTTTTGATGATGTTGTGAAGTGTGCAAGCATCTTTTTCACATTCCATCACCTTTTCCATGATCTTTTTACCACCTTTGCATGAAATAGCAGAGTTTCCATGTTGAAAGACATATAATATCAATTGAAGTTTGAATTCCATTGAAAACTGATATACAATTGAAGTGTGGAAGGGAACAAGCTTTTGAACAAGTCAAATTGTTGTGGAGTTTGAAGAAAGAAGAAGCTAAGGCTACATAATTGGGTTGAACTCCTCCATTTGAAAGTCTAGTTTTTAAGGTATGTGAAGTCTTTACAAATTTTCTTTCATTCTATAATGGCCTGCTTTCATTTTTTGTTTGTCATTATAACCTTAGGTTGTCAATACACATTTTAAATTACCAAATTATATACACAATTAGTTACACTTGCCAATTACCATCTTACACTTGCTAATTATAGAAATTCAGAACAATTCACCAAAATTCATCCGTTAAGACAACTCCAAGCCTCTCCCATTCATTTGAAGGGTCCAAACACCTTCCAATACCTCTGCACAAATTGATGCAGTACAAAGGAAGAAATCAACACCTTTCTTGACACATGCATTCAACTATATTTCCCTTCACAAAACATTTGATTCATATACTCAAATTAGCGTCAAGAGTTCCCAATTCCTTAAGGACCTTCAAAACACCTTCAAAAATCTTGAAAATAACTAATTACAATCAACTAGGTTCCTCAAAACATCAACCAATGATTATGTCATTCACAAGTTGTTTAGTTCTAGGTCTTAGGACCTTACTCGCTCAACTAGGCTTCCAATACAAAAACCCCCATTTTTCAAAGCAAAGAGGGAGGGTTTATAGAAACTCCTATACTCGGGCCTTCCCAGACCATTCCAAAGCATCAAAGATCTTCAAAATACCCTACACAAGGTCAAAAGTTCATTACATAGACCACTCCTTCAACAATTGATGGGGAGTCTTATCTTTCAAGAGCAATCTTGCTCTTCCCAAGACCTATTCTCTGGTCTTCCTAGGTTATTCCTCCCTACCCTACTCAAGGATCCCTCCTAAACCCCTCTCACCTCATAAGACTCTCCACCAATTTCAAATTCTTCACCATTGCTCTCAATTCACCACTAAACTTTCGTGGGCTCCACACTGACCCAAAGTGTCCTAACCACTCCAAGGGCTACGAAAGGGTATTCTAACTATCCCCTTATTCATTTTACTCCTCACTTATCCATCTCATAGGATTCTTTCACCTTGTACCCATCGGTTTCTTGAAAAACCAAATTTTAGGCCTTGTAGCCTTTTGCCCAATTAAGCCTCCTAGAACCCGTTTTCTTGGATTTTCTCAAAAACGGTCTTAACAATCCCCAAATATTTTTATAGATTCTTTCTAGTGGTACCATAGGCTTCAATATTTACCATATTTTTATTCCCTTTGGAATCCGTACATAGGACTGTCCTCATACCCCCTATTTTCAAGGGTTTCTAAGGTTCTGGCTCCTTTTTCCAACTTTGACGGCTTCAATGACCTCCTCAACTCTCCTCCTTGCACACACATGTCTGGAATACATGTTTCCACACTCTCTTGCTCTTTATTGGCACAAACTAGTCTATTTAGCAACTTTCTTTACTGCTGCCCTCTCCAAGCCATTAGCCAAAATGCACTCACAGTCGGCTAGTTCTTGATGAATTCACCATCTCCCCTGCAAACCAAGACACCAAAAACCATATGTAAACTATAAAAACAGTCCCCTACTTGATTAAAAGTGGCCATGGTAGCCTTTCCATGGGAATTCAAGTGGGGATCATTATTTCCAAAAACTGGCCTTAACCGGCTATGAGACCAAAAACTCTAAAAACTTGCAAAACAGAAAGCAATTGAACTAAATGGTTAATATAATGCTTCACATAGTAATTAAGTGACACAATTGAAAGACTCAAAGCATTATACATGTCCTTTCAATCCATTCTTGACTCGATGAAGGCACAAAAACATAAATTCAATGAAATTTGCACTCTTCCAACTCACAAATTCCCCTTCCAAAACTCCAAATCGTACAATAGATTTCCCACATGCTCAATTAGCATTTTTATGACCTTATATACCTTTCTCCCACGTGCTAAGACCCTTCGGTCGTGCTTAGAGCATCATTAATGCCCTTTTCCCACTTTTAGGACAAATTGCCAAGTCTACATGGACTAATTTGCCTAATTTCATCATTCAGGCTTCTCCAAACTTCAAGGCTCTAGACTACCCTGAGTTTGCCTTAACTCACACATAAATGAAGCCTTCAATAAAATATATTTTTCAATTATCTTGAATGGATACATTTTTTAGGAACTAATATTCGTCTCATTACCATGGTACAGATAAAATTATCCGCCATGCCGAAGAAAAAGACAAAGAGGAAACTAACAGACGAAGACAACGAAACCTTGAAAGAAAAGGAGAGAGTTCGGGTGGAGGCATATCATGAAAAGAAGAAATTGGAAACGATTGATGAAAACAACTCGATTGTAGAGGAACCTCAACCGTCAAAAAGAGAACAGGAATTGGCAGCACAAAAGGCACGAATGCGGAAGCATCGTCGTAAGACAGATTCAGATACCGTAGTTGGAGACACACCCTCTATGACAAGTGAATATGAAGGGACACCATTAAGCACAAGCGAATATGGAGGGACACCATCTAGCACAAGTGAATATGGATGGACACCATCTACTGCAAGTGAATATGGAGGGACACCATTTACCACAAGTGAATATTGTTGGACACAATCCAACACATTTCAAGTTGAGAGTACATCATCACTCAAAATTGATGAAGAAGGTATGCCATCATTCCCATGTGAACATCAAGGTATGTCGTCTTCTCCACCCTCGATTGAAGGTATGCAATCTAGCCCACCTCAATTAAATATTGATGAAATTCCTAATGTTGAGATGTATGTACCTAGGAGAACAGCACCAAGAATTTTGCGTAGAAAGCCAAAGTATTTGATTAATATTGATGATGATATTTTGCAGCACATGGAAGGTAAGATTTCAACACGCACTTGTAAAAGATATGCTGAAGGGATTTGGGAATGATTCTTTGAAAGGCTAAATGAGACTGCAAGATGTCAACTATTTGTTGAAATGATGCGGGGTGTAAAGTATAGGAACATCATGAAGACTCTTGGGTTGAGAACATCGAATGCATCGAGTGAAGAAACTATTGTGAAGAATCTAATGGATGCTTATGAGAGTGTGGGTAAGACCTCACGCTCAAAGGATAGTAATGTCACTCGACGTGTCATTACATCGACTTTGGTAAGTTTTCAAAACAAAGAGAGCTCGCCTAATTAAAAAGACTAGTGAAAAAATGGGAATTAGTAGAAAGACTTTATCAAGAGCCATTCGAAGGCGGCAAAGAATTGAGGGCAATGATACAAATGAATTATGGGAATTCTCGGGGAGACTGTCACAAAAAGATAAAGAAGTTGTCGAAGCCTTGAGAACAGTAATTGAAGAGTATTGGAAGAATAACACAAGGCCATCTCTGAATCAAAGGGATGTGCTAAGAAGGAGAATCAGTAGTCAGAATTGTGAGCCACATCCAAAGCATTTTTTGGATATGACTCAAACCCAATTTTTTCAAAAATTTGAAAATGATTATCCTCAAATTAGTATTTCTCAAAGATTTTTTGAACTGCTTAAACCTTTTTATGTCAAGATAAATCACACACACACTACTTGTTGTTGTAGACTACATATTGAATTTTCTAACCATTACGATGTTTATCGTTCTATATGTTTAGATTTGCATACTAACGATGTTTTGCAGGATTGTGGCATTGAAGCCCCACCAAAATCTTCAAGAGAGTTCTTATCAAAAAAATTATGTGAAATAGAGGATGGCCAGATAATCTATAGGACAACATGTTTGGATGGTTCATGTGAGCGTTGTGGTGGCTTCCAGCGTATGCTAGTATGTCAACATATGGAAAGCACATATGAGGTGGGCCAAAAACTAGTAGAGTTCGGGAAGTATAAAACAGTGGCATATGCTACAAAAGATGGGTCTCAAGCAAAAAGGTGTGATTTGGTTATTGAGAAGATTCCAATGTACAAATTTATGACCACATTTCGTGATAGTATACTATTTGAGTATGCAATGCATACCCATAGATCCCGATGGTTGGACACGCAGTTCAAGCTATGCAAGGACACCTTTCCAGTTGGAAGCATAGTATCCGTGGTTGACTTTGTAGAGAACTACACTCTACAACCACAACATGAGGTGCAGTGATAGTATTACAACTCCACACAAGTTTTGATATTTGTGCACATATCATTCATTCATGCATCTGATAGTACAGATGAGCAAAGGAAGGTACTGAGGGAGTACCACTTTTACATTAGTGATGATTGCACACATTCTCCAGAGTTCGTGCAAGGTTGCTTCCAGATGTTCTACAGTGGTTTGGCTCAGAGGGGCATAGAATACGATCAACATATAATATGGTCTGATAACTGTGCAGCATAGTTCAAGAACTCGCGCATGTTCTATTGGTTGTCCAGGATGCATGTCATTACAGGTGTTCAACATATGTGGAACTTTTGTGAGGCTGGACATGGAAAGGGGGAGCATGATGGTGCAGGAGCATGCATGAAAAGAGCATTAGCACGTGAAGAGTTAAAGTATAAAGATAGTGCAAAGTTGACAGATGCAAAATCAATCATCAAGTGGTGTAATGTTTTGATGGGTCCAGGTAATGAAGGTACATCTTCAGTTCGTAGATTTTTTTGGTTGATGGATGATACTAACATTGCACCATATGAAGACTGTTGTACACTAATAGGATCGAGTGAGGTACACTCTTTCCTTAGCTCAAATATAGGTTCATGGAGTATCGATACATGAAAGATGGCATGCTTTTGTTCTTCATGTACAATGCAAGACTTGAATGATTGTGAGTCAGGGGAGTGGGTTAACAAATGGTTCACAAGTTATCTTAGCCCACTTCACACGTATCACCCTCCGACGGCATTGGAACTGACACAAATAGAATCATCGGTGGACTATGACCACATATCAGATCTAGTTCAACGAGGTGATATATCTACTTTCTTAGTTGTTGAAATTTCATATCGTTAGATCTTACTTTGTATTGTATTCGTATTGTTGACAGATTTCAAGAGATTTTTTGCACATATCAATGCAGGGCATGTTTATGCAATTATTGTAGATGAAGACAATGAAGAGGGAACAAACTATTACTTGTGTCATTATGTTGAGACAAAAAATAAATTGGAGGCCCTAGTTATAGATGGAGAAAACATCGAATACCCTACAGGGTCAGTTATGGTTACTGGAACATGGCTTAGAAGGTACCCACATTCAAGTGTTAAACATTGGCTATTTCAGGACTTTGACATGCATCGTAAGATTCTTCATTACTCGAACCTTTTCGTGGCATGCAATGTTCATTTGACCAAATATGGGGGTAGACCTTTGAACAAGATGTTATGGAAGGTCCGTGAGTTTGACCATGAGGCAATACTTGACACAATAAAGAGTAGAGCAGACCCGGATGGTTCATTGGATTAATTTTTAAGTATATGCACATTGGTTCTTATTAATTTATACATGTATGCACATTAATTTGTTTGATGCCAATGTTATCATCTTCTTTTACAATGATTGGTGTCCCCTTGCAAAAAATGCATATATATGAGTCATCCAAGAGAATGTCAACCAGAAAAGCAATGCAACATCCTTATTTTGATGCCTACATGCAACATCTGTAAGTGCCTTCCATCTATTTTTATTTCATTTCCATTTTGGATGCTCCTTATTTTTCTCTTTTACTTTGCGTATTTGTAAGTAAACTACTAAGGGTTGATTGATCTTTCGTTGCAGAAAATGCTGATTTAAGAGCCATTGAAAAGAAAATCTCAGCCAAAAAAGCAATGCAACATACTTATTTTGATGGTTTTGACAAATCTTAATTTTGATTTCAAGCCATTGTAAGAGAGAATGTGAAGCTTCGCGAGGGAATGTCAAGTTACTCATTTGAAGTTAACCTCATGATGAGCACCTATGATGTAGACATTTAAAGAGAAAATTGAATGTATGAGTGACATTGTAAAAGATCTTAGAGAACGAAGTGCCAGAGGCATTGTAATAAGATTTAATTACATAATGATATATACTCAAATATTTTAAGGTTGAAGTTCATGTTTGGTGTAGTAGCACCTTGTTCTGTAAATGCCTTGAGTAGGAAAATTTGCAAACTTTGAATTTTGAAATGTAAACAATGTGAAAAGGTCATATAAAGGTCATGTAAACAATTTGTACACATTTTTCTACAACTCGTGTGACCAAGTGGATTGTTCCAACACATCCAAATAGGCATGTTTATGCTAGGCATGGTCTCTTTTTGCACTGAAACACATGGAATCGCTCCGAGCTATGTTCCATCAGATCGATCCCTTAAGGGTCCAAAGTTTAAAATGGCTACAAACTTCAGCATGCTATTACTCGGATACCATGACACTTAGAAACTTCTTGTATGATCCTATAGAAAGGCATTGGGCCCCTCTAGAAAAACCTCTCTCGGTTTTGGCTATCTTGGAGTGGTTTTCTCATGGCGGCGGATTTTCACTTAATGGAAAAGGTGTCAAATTCAAGCAGTGCAAAGTTGCAAAGTGGTGCAGCTTTCACTCTACAACTCATGTGACCAAGCGGACTATTCCAACACATATGAATAGGTATTTTTACGCTAGGCATGGTCCTCTTTCACACCGAAACACGTGGAATCGCTCTGAGCTATGTTCCACAGGATCGATCCCTTAAGGGTCCAAAGTGCAAAATAGCTGCAAACTTCAGCATGCTAGTACTTGGATACCGTGACACTTAGAAACTTCTCGTCTGATCCTACAGAAAGGTGTTGGGCCCCTCTAGAGAAACCTCTCTCAGTTTTGGCTATCTTGGATGGGTTTCTCATGGCGGAAGATTTTCACTTGATGGAAAAGGTGTCAAATTCAAGTAGTGCAAAGTTGCAAAGTGGTGCAACTTTCGCTTTGCAACTCGTGTGACCAAGCAGAATGTTTCAACACATCTAAATAGGTATTTTTACACTAGGCACAGTCCTCTTTCACACCAAAACACGTGGAATCGATCCCTTAAGGGTCCAAAGTGCAAAATGGCTGCAAACTTCAGCATGCTAGTACTCGGATACCGTGACACTTAGAAACTTCTCGTTTGATCCTACAAAGAGGCGTTGGGCCCCTCTAGAAAAAACTCTCTCGGTTTTGGCTATCTTGGAGTGGTTTTCTCATGGCGGCGGATTTTCACTTGATGGAAAAGGTGTCAAATTCAAGCAGTGCAAAGTTGCAAAGTGGTGCAACTTTCGCTCTGCAACTCGTGTGACCAAGCGGACTGTTCCAACACATCTGAATAGGTATTTTTATGCTAGGCATGGTCCTCTTTCGCATTGAAACACATGGAATCGCTCCAAGCTATGTTCCACTGGATCGATCCCTTAAGGGTCCAAAGTGCAAAATGGCTGCAAACTTCAACATGCTATTACTTAGATTTCGTGATGCTTAGAAACTTCTCATCTGATCTTGTAGGATAATGTTGAGCCTATCTACAAAAACCTCTCTCAGTTTTGGCTATCTTGGAGTGGTTTTCTCATGGCGGCGGATTTTCACTTGATGGAAAAGGTGTCAAACTCAAGCAGTGCAAAGTTGCAAAGTGGTGCAACTTTCGCTCTGCAACTCATGTGACCAAGTGGACTATTCCAACATGTTCGAATAGGTATTTTTATGCTAAGAATGGTCCTCTTTTGCACCGAAACACGTGGAATCGCTCCGAGCTATGTTCCACCGGATCGATCCCTTAAGGGTCCAAAGTGCAAAATGGCTGCAAACTTCAACATGCTATTACTTAGATGTTGTGATGCTTAGAAACTTCTCATCCAATCCTATAGGATCGCGTTGAGCCTGTCTACAAAAACCTCTCTCGATTTTGGCTATCTCAGAGTGGTTTTCTAGTGGTGGCGGATTTTCACTTGATGGAAAAAGCATCAAATGCAAGTAGTGGAAAGTTGCAGAGTGGTGCAACTTTCATTCTGCAACTTGTGTGACCAAACGGACTGTTCCAACACATCCAAATAGGTATGGTTACGCTAGGCATGGTCGTCTTTTACACTAAAACACGTGGAATCACTATGAGCTACGTTCCACCGGATCGATCCCTTAGGTTGGAGGAGTCTTAAGTTGCAAATTTGTAAGTTGCTTAACGCAACAAATTTGAAATGATATTGAGTGGTCCACTTACCACTCATTGCATCTAAGTGATTCTCACAGAGGTGAGGCACTAGGCCTTCCCGGGAGGTCACTCATTCCAGTATACTCCCACTCCAGGGGCTTAACCACGAAGTTTTTTCCCCAAGAAGGCACAATGGAAAAGGCAGAATCCACTGTACTTTTGATGAGTGGAAAGGAATTCCTAAGAGACATGAAGGAGGAAGAAGGATTTGTCTATGCAATCATGTTCAAGCCAAAGGAGGAGGAGTCACCTAGTCAGATACCTATGACAACAGAGGTGAAGCAACTGTTGGATCAGTTCAGGGATATCATTTGTGAAGGCACACCAACTACACTACCACGTAAGAGGGCAATTAGTCATCAAATTGACTTTGTACCAGGAGCAACATTGCCTAACAAGGCTGCATAAAAAATGACACCAGAGCAGAACAAGGAGACAGCAAGGCAAGATCAAGAACTTTTGGACCAAGGGTTGATTAGGAAAATCGTAAGCCCATGTGTTGTTCCAGTGGTGTTGGCACCTAAGAAGGGAGATAAGTGGAGAATGTGTACTAATTCTAGGGCCATAAATAGGATAACCATTAGATATAGGTTTCCTATTCCTAGGATAGAAGACTTAATGGATTGTTTAGAGGGTGCTAAGTACTACTCCAAGATTGATTTGAAAAGTGGCTACTATTAGATTAGGATGAAAGAGGGAGATGAATGGAAGTCAGCTTTTAAAACCACAGAGGGGTTATATGAGTGGTTAGTAATGCTGCAGATGAAAAGGATAGGGCCATGCAAAGTGTTGGCTAAGTATGGATCCAATGCATACAAGGTGGAGTTACCCAAGCAGATGTCCATTTCGCCTATCTTCATTGTGAAGGACTTGGTGAAGTATAAAGGAAAAAAAATGGATGAGGAACAGTATAGTGCTAAGGTGAGTAAGGATGTGGATGAACTCAAGGTACCTGATTAGACTAGACCACAAGTGGACAAGATTCTAGACTCAAGGGTGAAGAAGAAGACTAGTCACAAGACATACATGGAGCACCTAGTGAAGTGGAGACGTCAACCAGAGTTAGAGGCTACTTGGATAGCAAAAAGTGACTTTAAGAAGCATGGAATTAGTGAGGAGTTCTTGACACCACAGGTTCCTTAACTTCTTTGTTGCAGGGGGGAGAATGGTGCAGGAGCACCTTAAGGTCTTTTGGAGAGATCTTTGCAATTTTGGCTTGTAGGTGGTTCTAGCCAGCCACCAAGGGAATAAGGACTATGATGTAAAGTCCCAAGAGTGTTTTTGATGAGTGAATTTGAAATAGGTGATGTAAGATGGGGTTGGATGGAACACTCACTGTTCCATGCTCTAGGTCTCACCTTGGAAATCCCCTATGGTGGTACTCTCCACCACCTTCACCTATAGGTCCTATCTTAGTTATAGGTACCCCTGGTTCTACTGGCCATCCCCACTTTCATCCAAGTTCACAACTACCAAACCAAACTTGGTGCTTTGCCACTATCTCACCCTTGACCCTTAATCTTCCCTAAACGTCAAACATTCTCAACACTCAGTTAGATTCTTGCAGGGGTGTAGAGATGCGAAATCATGCTTCTTAGCATCCTGTTAGGGTTGTTGAACAACCACTAGGCTCCATTTCTCCATCACTCCCTCCAAACCCTCACCTAGGGTTAAAAAGGCTACAAGCCTAGAGCCCTAACCCGAGAAAAGTGGATGTTTCTCAAAACTTTCCCAAAGTACCCCAAAATGTCCCTATGGTTTCTTGGTCCTGATACCAAGTTCTTCAATATTTTCAAGGTCTTAGTCGTTGTCTTGCCGTACACAGGCTCATTCATCAATTTAGCAAATATAGGGTCTTTTTGTCAACTCTTGGCCACCCAGGTGAACTGTCATGGAGTTCTTCCATCAAATGGATTGGTGTAGCCTCTTAACTATTACCAAACCTCTGTAGGGCCTCCTTCCACCTTTCTACCATGGGGTTTAGCATGGAGAGGTCTTCCCTACAAGTGAGGTGCTTCACACCCTTGACTTTCCTAGTCGAGCACTATTTAGCTCGCCTAGGAAAGGTCTTCTTTCATGCACACTTGACCCCTAATGACTCCTAACACTACTAAAAGTACAGGCATGGAACCTAGCCACTATTTCCAAGAGCCCATACACTAGGTATAGGGGAAAGGTGGAATAGAACTCCATTTATTGCAGCTTGCCAGGCAGAATAACCCAAAAACAAGAACCTAGAGAACTGAAATCAGAAACTTGAACGATGAAACAACAAGTTATTGACCAACCAACACTTTGAGATCAACTAAAATACATTCCACATGTATGCTAATGCCTAGTTATGCCATTAAAACACTGCCAAGATCTCAAACACAAATAATTAAGCAATTACTCCTACTGTTCTTCTTTCTCTTCATGAAAAATTCAAAATTACAAAACTTCAAATGCCTTCCAACCTTTCACACAGGTCGAGGCAATCCTTAAAAAGGTTCAAAAAGTGGTTACCCTTCCCCTTGGTTGGACATAACCACCACATTAAGACAAAATTGCACATATGCAGCTTTATTTCCAATTACTAGAAACTACCAAACATGAGTGTCTAAACTCACAACTCTTCCACTCCTGATAGCTCCTGACCAAGACATTTTTAAGTCTCTTCCACAATTTCAATGGTCAACATGACCTTATCACATTTAAAACAAAACTTAACAAAGCTTTCCTATTCCTAGTGTTTCCTAGGTGTTCTTCTAGGTGCTCTTGCACCAATAGGTTTGTTAGGGGCTTGCGGTTTGGGTAAGTCTTGGACACTTTGAGCATTTTGAGGAATGTTGCCTTGGCTATTTGTCCTAAAAGTTGGAAAATGGCATTAATGATGCTCTAAGCCTGACCCAAGGGTCCTAGCACATGGGACAAAGGTATATAGGGTCAGAAAAACCCTAATACCTGGGTTGGAGGATTGTTTTCATGAATTGAGACTTGGAGACTACATTTTTGTGATTGGAAGAGTGCAAATTTCATTGAATTTCTGTTTTTGTGCCTTCATCCAGTCAAGAATGGATTGAAAGGACTTATCTAATGCTTTTATTCTTCCATTTGTGTCACTTAATTACGTTGTGTAGCATTAGATTATTCATCTAGACCGACTGGTTATCTTTTTGCAAGTTTTCGGTGTTCTTGGTCTCATTGCCGGTTCAGGCCAGTTTTTTGAATAATGAGTCCCACTTGACTTCCCATGGCTTTCCTCTCATGGCCACTTGGAATCAAGTTGGGGACTGTGTAAATATTGTACATATAGGTTTTGGGGTCTCGTTTTGCAGGGAAGGTGATGAAATCATTAAGAGTGCAAGTGCATTCTGGCTAGTAGCTTGGAGAGGACAGCAGCAAGGAGAGTTGCTAAATGGATTGGTTTGTGCCAATAAAGAGTATGGGAGTGTAGGCACATGTATCTCAATCATGTGTGTGCCAGGAAAATATTTGATGAGGTCGTTGAAGCCGTCAAAGAAGGAAAAAGATCCAAAAACCCTAGGAACCCTTGAAAATAGGGGGTTTGAGGACAATCATATGTACGAACACTTGTAGGACCTAAGGCCTGGTAAATCTTGGAGCCTTGATGGTCAAAAGAAAGAATCTACAAAAAAATTTGGGGGTTGTTAAGATTGTTTGTGAGAAAAGTCAAGAAAATGGGTTCTAGGAGGCCAAATTGGGGCAGAAGGCTACAAGGCCTAAAATTGAGTTTTTCAAGAAAGCGATGGGTAAAAAGTGAAAGAATCCTATGAGATGGTCAGTGAGGAGTCAAATCAAAAAGGGGATAGTGAGAATAGCCTTTCCTATCCCCTGGAGTGGTTAGGACACTTTGGGTCAGTGTGGAGCCCAAGGAAGCTTAGCGGTGGATTGGGAGTGATGGAGAAGAATTTGAAATTGGTGGAGACTCTTACATGGTGAGAGGGGTTTAGGAGTGATCCCTTAGTAGGGTAGAGAGGAATACCCTAGGAAAACAAGATAATAGGTCTTGGGAAGAGCAAGAGTTCTCTTGAGGGATAAATGGTTTTTTTGGAAACAAGGATGGGTTCTCTCTTCATCGACATATACATTATTCCTTGATGTGTTCACACCAGTGTTACAAGACTAGGACTTGCCTCAGACTTGACAAGCCATTTTTTGACTTAGACTCGGGCTCAGAGCCCAGACTCGACAAATAGAAAAACCTAAGAAATTCAAAGATTTGTAAGGATTTAAAACTTGTTTCATGCACCCTTTAATAAATAAACCTTAAAGACACAATAGCATCATCAAATAGAAATTACTATGATCCCATACACAAACATACATCAATCACATAAGTATAAGCACAAATTTTAGCTGAAGGAAATAACACATTTAGATATATAAATATTGTGATATTGCTATCAGGATTCAATCGTGTAGTTTTACAAGTCAAACTCATTGACCCATGATTCATTAGTAGTGGTTCACAAGAACCCATCTCTCATGATAATGAATGGTTCATAAGGAGGAAGATAAATCTTCATACATTTCTTCTATCACAAATGAGATAAGTGCTTGGTTTCATGAAGGTCATGAGACAACCATTAATGGGGAGTGGATACATGAAGAACTGATGGAGAATGATAATGGCTTCAGACCTACTATAAAGGAATTTTTTTTCATTTCAATGATGCAAGAGGTTTTTGGTTTCACTACCAAAATGAGCCTACGAAGAATGCATGTGAAACTCCTTTTGACCTTGAGGGTGTACTTACTCCATCTCAAGGATCATGCATTGAGGATGACATAGATCAATGCTAGGGCTAACCAATTAATAATTATACACGTGAATAAGTCAAGCATGTACATGTCAATAAGGGAACTACAAGTACTCATAAACACGTAAGCCTCAAAAAGTATACACAGGAATACATAGTATACACAAATTAAAACAAAGTATATGCACGAATACAAGGTATATGCATGAAAACATGTAAGCCACAAAGTACACACTCGAATGCACGTAAGTCACAAAGTATACACGTAAGTTGTAAAGTATACATTTGAATATATGTAACTCATATCTATTGAACCATCAATTTAGAATGCAAATATGGACATGCATCGAAAAAAGATATTTGTATTAACCAAATAGCCATGTAGGCATACATAAATATATGTCGATATAAGTATGAAATATATGTACAAACTAGCCATGTAGGCTTACGAGAATGCCATCTAGGCATACAATGTCAAATATGTCCAATAAAAAATATGTAGAAAACTGCCATGTAGGCATACAATAAAGGACTCTGGAATCAAAAGTCATTGCTCTCCATGCCTAGGAAATAAAATCTTTGCCTTTCCTTTTTGCTCGGATGGCGATAGGTCTGTCACTCATTTTTGCTACGCTCGTGGAGTGCTCCTGCTACTCCTCCTAGGGTTTAGTTCATGGTGAAGTTTTAACTGTTACAATAAGAAGTAAAGACATGAATATATAGAAATTACATTATAAAAAATGATATATTTGACAAAATAATCACTTATAGCCATCTCACGATCTCTGTCCATGAGGGAAATATCCTCATGCCCATGCTCAGGCATGCTCAAGCCCTGTATAAACCATGCAAATAGACAAAAACTACGTGAATCAATAATGGTTTGATTTCTCACTAACTAACATCTATAACAATAAATGTAAATTAAAATTTACTAATTTGCCTCATACCTCTTCTGTCAGAGCCATCGAGGATTGTATAGTAGAAGTCATGCCAATATCCATTACCCTCGTCACATTCAGAGGTGTATCGTCTTGCAACAACTGAAAATAAAACAACAAATTATTCAATGTAATCAATGATGTGCATGCATAAACTACACAAATCTATTAAGTACTTGATTCATTAGTTAAACTCTTTATTCTATTACCTGCGTGGAGGTTTGAGTAAATCCACCGCCACTGGGAAGTGTTCCATCAAAACCTCCAATATTAGTCTGTTCAACATCCAAAATTTCATATTAAATTACCATTCGTAAAACAATGCCATTAATATGCGATAAACTTATAATTGTTTACTATTTACATACCCTAGTGATAGGTGTACTGCAAAAATAGGTTGGTGGGGGGGCGGTGTATCCAGTCTCAACACCGTGACCTTGCAATTTTATTAAAATCATAAAAAAAAATTAGTTAATCTTCTATTTCAAAATTGAAATTTAATAAATTTAATTCAATGAACACATGCACTAACTTTTACCTGACTATCAATGCCATATGCCTCATGCAAAATGTCAGCTGCCCTCTCCATCTCCATAGCTGCAGACAGATCCTGCGTACCAGTCTCCTGAGGATTGGTGGGGTCATATGAACAAGTAGCCCCGCAAGATTGACACACATGTGTTCGAAGACCACCACTAGAAGACTCCCCTGGATGGCACTATAGAATAGGGCTAGTATGATGGATGACACTTTGGGTCAAAGTGCCGATTGCCTGCAATGTCTCTACGTCAGTACTTTCCTTCACGACAGAAGGCATAACAATGTGCTCATGAGGTGGCCTAGTGAGAGTTCGTCTACCTTGCTACGTAGGATCCGGCTGTGCACTAGGTCTATCCTGAGCGGACCCCCGACCTCTCCCCTGGAAATCCCTCATATCAAAATAATTTGGGATTTTGTTCAATATGAACTCACTATATAGTTTCCTAAGGAAATATTGCAGGACCTCGCAATTGTTGCACGATGGGTAATCAAAGACCATGTACCACCTATCATAAAACCACTCCTTCATTTGTTGGTGGTGGCACCAATGGATAGGAAACCTCTTCGCATTGAGGGTAAGATTTTGATTTATGTGTGGGTCGGTGAATAATGAACACAAATCACCTTTTGTTATTTTTAAATCTTTCACATCCTTGTATGATAGTTTGTTTGCATAATACTCCCTGACTGCCTGCCTCCTATCTTCCCATCCAGTTATTTTTTTGCTAATTGAATCTACGTTTTTTAACATATCTTTCAATGAATTTGCTAGGGCCATTCTTTCTGTGGTTGAACCATTTGGATCACTCAACCTATTGATCAAATCCTCAATTTGTTTTTTGTTCTTCTCAATTTCACTCATTAAATTTTGTTGAGTTCCAGGAGGGGGTTGAGTGATTAGTGGAGGAGGTTGATGTTGTGGTTGATTTTGATCTTGAGGATTTGGTTGGTCCTCTTGTTGAGGATTTTGAGGGTTTGCAGGTTGATTTGCATCTCCTAAAAATTAAAACAAATAGATATCAAATTCAACCTAAAACTAACAAATTCAACCTAAAACTAACAAATTCAAAACAAAAAGCATAGAATCCTTACCTCTTATAGCTCCTCCTCATTGTGGAACCATCGTTGTGAAGAAATTCAGATTCTTGGTGAAAAATTCTTCTCCTAGAACGCGAGCGCAATATTTGGGGTTTTTGGCCGCGGGTGGAGCAAAAAAACCAGTCGAAATGCAAATGAGAGATTTGCATTTGTTTTTTTTCTTTTAACAAAAGATAACATGAGCAAGTTATAACGCACTTGTGTTATGTCTTTGTATTTTTGGCCGAAGGGAACTTGCCTAGGTTTAACGAAAGTTATAACGCGAGCGCGTTATAACGCACTCGCGTTATGGCTTTCAAGTTTTTTTTTTTAGGGTTTCCACGGAATTGCTACCCATTTCCATGCACCGGCCCACCTATCAGCCATCTCAACATTAGAGCTCATCCACCAAGCCCAAAAGATAATCAAGTGGGCCCCTCATGCAGCACCCAAAACCCGAATATTTGAAATCATCGTAATAAGTGGTTGCTTTGTTCTTTCAAGATGATATCTTGAATCTTTGGCAGTAACTTATCCATGCTCCTCCAACATTCAAAGTAACCCCAGCAAGTGCCAAGATTAGCCAAGGAATCCACCACTTGGTTGCCCTCCCTAAATATATGTGTCACTTTTTTATCCCCGAGTTTGGATAAAAGGAACCTAGTGTCCAACAGGATATCCTTAGTATTCCAGCCAATTAGTCTATCCATATTCACAACATCAGTAATGGAATTAGAGTCTCCTTCAATGTGGAGATTAGAAATCCCTAGAGAGACATCAACTTGGAGGCCCATGAGTAGTGCACAAGCTTCCGCCACAATAGAAGATTGGAAACCAATACCTCCTGCAAATCTAGCAACCAAGACTCCCTGGGGTCTCTAATCACTCCACCAATACTAGCCCTACCTAATTTCCCTTAGCAACCCCGTCAAAGTTGAGTTTAAATCAGCCTCTATCCGAAGGCTCCCATTTGGTATTTTTCCTGGCTAAGGATTTAGAATTGTCAAACAAGTTAGCCTCTAACCCCTGATGCCAAGCGTTGGCCATTCTTATTTTGTAATCAGGAGGTCCTATCTTTGAGAGTTTCCCATTGAAGAGGGAAATTTTTTCCTCAATGAGCCGGACACCTAAGCCAAAAACAACCCTAGGATTCCTCTCAATATTCCTGAAGACCCTGTTGTTCCTTTCCTTCCACAGACACCAACCCATAATAGGAGAAACTTGATTACAAACTTCACCAGGCAGGGGGTGGGAATAGGGACCACGGTAGCCCAGGATGAAGGATATGAGATCGTTACACATAACTCGAGAGACTCCCAGTTTTTCAAAGGCCAACCCCCAAACTTTAGTAGCAAACGGATAGTGTAACAAAAAATGACTGATAGTTTCCTCACTGCACTTACAAAGTAAACATCTATTGGGAATATAAAATCCCCGTTTCCTCAAATTGTCCTGAGTAAGAATCCTATTATGGTAGGTCATCCACCAGAAGAAATTAACTTTAGGGATCATGTGGCGGTTCCATATCTTCCTCCAAGGTTCCATCGTGGTACCCTGGTTTTTCAACAGATTGTACGCTGACCTAACATATAGATCCCCCTATTTATCATAGGTCCAAAAACACTCATCTTCTCTGTCAAAGGAGGGAAGCCTGGTGAGAGAGAGAGAACCTCCTGGAGGGACCGAGCTAGACAACAAAGGTCTTGAGACTGTGGACAACAAAGGATTAGGTCCTTCCAAACCCTAGCCCCAAGGGGTCTAGAAACATAATCATTGATATGGGTACCAAAATACCTCTGAGCCGAGCCCGTGAGAATAATAAAGTCAGAACAAATCAAAGGGGTATCAATTAACCACTGATCTTCCTAGAATCTGATCCGATTTCCATTGACCATTTTTTATTTAATCCCATTCCTTAGTAGGCATTGTGTGGTGCAGATGCTCCTCCAGGCGAAGGAGCCTTGGGGGTGAGACTCTGAGAGGCAATTGATCAAATGCCTATCCTGAAGATATTTGGAGTTCAATATTTTGCACTAATCCTTTGTATTCCTTAACTGATCCCAACCAACTTTGGCCATCAGAGCCTTGTTAGTGTTGACAATTGTTCTAATTCCAAGGCTGCCACAATTTTTGGCCTGGCAGACCTTTTCCCATTTCACCAGAGCGAGTTTCTTCTTATCCTCAGTCCTAGACCAAAGGAAATTCCTTTGGATCTTTTCAAACTTATCAGCAATGTACTTAGGCATCTTAAAAATGGAAAGGAAATAAGTTGGTATACCTTGAAGAGCCACTGTGAGAAGCTCAAGCTTGCCAACGTGGCTTAGGATGGAACCTTTCCACCCAACCAATTTCTTTCAGATTCTTTCCAGCACCAAATTCCAAAAGTTAGGGGTAACCTCCTTAACCATGAGAGGGAGCCCAAGGTAAATCGAGGGGAGGGACCAGCTTAAATATCCCAAAACTGCCGTCACTCTGGTTTGCAAATTAGGTGTGCTATTAAAGAAATAGATCATGTTTTTTTTGTAGTTGATGCTTTGACCCAAACATGAGGCATAATTTTTTAGGCAGATTTTCCATTTCCTCACTTCCACCATAGAGGCTTTCCCAAAAAGAAAAGTGTCATTCACAAATTGCTGCACAACAATCGGGTCCAGGGATGAAGCCACTCTAATGCCCTTAATGGAGCCCTTTGAAAACAGACCAGTAAAGTTCTTGCTCAAAACATCAACAATCATGATGAAGAGATAGGGAGATAGGGGTCACCTTGCTTGAGCCCTCTTCCAGTAGAGAAAAATCCAAAGGGGGACCCATTAACAAGAACAAAGTAATTTACAGTATTAACACACTCCATAATGAGTTTGATAACTGAATTGTTGAACCCATACTTAGCAAAAACCTTTGGGATGAAATCCCATATAACTTTATCATAAGCTTTAGAGATGTCCAGTTTGAGAGCCATCCCCGCATAGTTACATCTATCCATAGAATGGAGAAGCTCGTGGGTGGTCAGAGTAGCATCAAGAATATGGCACCCGAGAAAAAAACCTTTTTGGGTAGGACTAATGATTTTATACAGAAGGGGCCTTATGTGGTTCACTAAGATCTTAGAAAGGATTTTATAAAAGGTGTTACATAGGCTAATGGGTCGAAAATCAGCCATGGAGTGAGGCTCTCCAATCTTAGGAATTAAGGCAATGAAGGTGTGGTTCAGTTGTTTAAGGATTTTACTAGATTTGATGAAATCCCTAGCTGCTAGCACAAGGTCCCCACCCATAGTATCCCAGAAGATTTGAAAGAAGGTAGGAGGAAACCCATCAAGACTCGGGGCTTTGAAAGCCCCCATACTAAAGGTAGCTAACCGAACTTCTTCCAGAGAAATAACATTGAGAATCCCCATATTATCATCTTGGGAAATGATGGTAGGGAGATAGTTGAGCAACAAATTGTCCAAAGTTGGGTTAGGTGCCTCAGTTGGAGCCTAATAAGCCTCTTGAAAGTAGTTAGCAGCTAGAAGGCCAATCTGGGACGGATTTGAGATCACCACTCCAAAATCATTAGTTAGTTTAGAAATTTGATTCCTTTTCCTATGTTGGATGGCTGACACATGAAAGAAGGAGGTGTTCTTGTCACCTTCCTTCAACCATTGGACTTTAAATTTTTTCTTCCAAAATATTTTCTCATTTTTGAGAACCCGTTCCCATTCCATCCTGGTTTTCCTTTCCTGGCTGTGATTTCATTGAATACCATCTCCTTCCTCCATTTTCTTTTGTAAAGTCCTCAAATCTTCCTCTACCAACTTTTTTTTTGGAACACGTCACCAAACAAAACTCTTGTTCCATCCTTTAACCATGTTTTTAATATGTTTGACTTTGAAAAAGATCCTAAACATGGGGGAGCCACATACAGGAATATTCCACCATTCAACAATTTTATTTTTGAAGTCAAGGTGGGAGTTTCAAATTATCTCAAATCGGAATGGGATGGGACCCACAATAGGATGGATATTAGTGGTTAGCAAAAGGGGGTTATGGTCAGAGACCATTCTGTGTAGGGTTTTTAGATTAGCATTTAAAGCATTGGTCCAATGGGGAGAACAGAGGAAGCGATTTAAACAAACCTGAATCAGATGTTCACCAGAGCGTCTGTTAGACCAGGTAAATTTATGGCCCATAAGATCAATATCTATTCAACCTGAAGAATTCAAAAAAATTTCTAGGTCAGACATACTTTCAGAGTAATCCAATAGGCCACCACTTTTCTCTGAAGGAAAGAGAGGAGAGATGAAATCCCCAGCCACTAACCAACGACCTCCCTTATTATGATTTATTTTAACTGCAAGGTCTTTCCACAACATACTCTTCACATTCCTTTGATTAGGGGCATAAATATTGATTATAGACTAGGATTCACCAAGGTAAGTAAAGAAATCCCCCACACTATTTTTATAGTGGAACAGTTTAGAGCCCAAAAGTTTTGATGGGTTCCAAAGCATAGCAAGACCACCCGAAGCACCCTCATCATCACTTTAGACATATGATGCATTGGGCCAAATGAACTTAGCAATTTTATCAAAATTTGTCTTCATCATTTTGGTTTCTTGTAGAAGGCACACATTAATCTTATGTTCCAGGACATAGTTCTTCAAAGCAAGTTGTTTGTGGGAGCTATTGAGCCCACGAACATTCCATGACATAACTTTCGTTTTTGACCTTTTTTAGAGGACACTTCCAATGTCCTTTGTTTACCCAGGGCAATCTCATTTGTCATTTCTCTCATCCTAGTGTGTCTTTGGGTGGGCCTTCCTTGCTTTGAGTCTCCTCCTACGTCTTCCTTTTTCTTCCTCCCTTTTTTCTTTGGCGTTGTCCAGATCCCTTCTTCTGTAGTTTTCTCAAGCTTCAAACCCCCCATAATTTCTACAGATTCATCAACCATTATGATACTCTCTTCCTCCTAGATTTCACCATCCTCAACCATTGTCTCACAAGTCCCCACAGAGACCACTGCTAATGGAGGAACGAAAACCAAAGAGCCAAGGTCTTGGGTCATCAAGATAGCTAGGGGTTTGACAACAAACTCCAATAAAACACTGGAATCGACTAGGTCAGATAGTGGTTCAACAAAGGTGGGAGAAGGCAGTGGATCATCAAGGGAAGGTGAAACACTTGGAGGAATGAGCCCAGTGTCTTCCGACAGATGGGGCTCATTTCCCATAGGAGGTGTAAGATTTTCCATGGAAATATCCAGCTTAGCCTCCCGACTGAAAGAAGATTTGAAGTCAGAGATAAGGTGACCAGCTTTAGCACACTTCTAACAGTAGATGACAACATTTTCATAGCAAACTGGTTGGGTCCAGTTGCCAAATTTAGAGCACAACTTAATTGTATTCGGAAGGATTTTATCAACACAAATATTAACACAGAATCTAGCAAAGACTAACCTGGATTTCGACCTGGTGATAGACTTAGTGGTAACAAACTGACCCAACGAATCCCCAATACATTTTAAAATGGCTTGATCCCAATACTCAAGAGGTAAGCCTGACATACGAACCCATATTGGATCCGACTTGTTCAGGTCTACAACAGGGTCAAAACCTGGCTTCCAACGACACATGGCCAGGCTATGTTTCCCATACACCCAAGGACCCATTGAAAGATTCACCACCATGTCCTCCACAGCTGTGAATTTGAAAAGAAAAAGACCACCAGCCATCGCGCAGATCTCCACACTCCCCTTGAGGTGCCATTTTGTGACAGCCCATTTCCAAACCAAATCCACCATTGGACAGAAAGAAAAAAATCTACCCACCACAACATTCTCCATGGAGGAGAGAATCCTATCACAAATGTCAAAATCCGTCCCAGAAGCCGTGACAACCTTGGGTAAAAGAGGGGTCAGGGAAGAGATTTTTTTGCCATTGGTCAACACATCCTTCCAACCCAATGTCGAAAGAATCTCCACTACCGGCACAGAAGATTCACCCGAGAACACAAAGGTCTTCGAAAGGCTCGTAGATAAAAGCACTGTCCCCGCAGGTGTGGAAACCGAGGGACATGAGCCTATAAGCGAGGTGCTCAGGTCGGAGGGGGATAGAGGGGGACCGTTGGATACCCCCAAATCAGAATCCACCATGCACGCAGGAAGTTCAAACACAGGCAGAGGAGAGGGAAGTGGGAAAAATTGGCAAGTTGTATTGTTGGAGTTCCACCTTGTTTTAGTTTCTCCTAATGTGTATAGCTATTTAAGGGTTAGGGTGATGAATTATAGCATGGGTGTTTGCATTGTGCATAATATGTGGTGTAATTTTTTTAGGGAACCCTTGTGAATAATGGTGGTGTGTGTAAGGGAAAACTATGTGACCCTTAGAGCTCGGGGGTGGATTGAGCATCAATCCTATAGTTGGGAGGAGAGCTTGTGACCATATCATATTTTTTTTGTGTTGTCTTTTTCTTTCAGGTACATACATATTGAAGTTGGAATCAATGGGAGGCCAATAAAAGTTAGGATTCCAAAAATCAATATACGTCCTGTGAATTGAGGAAAAACTTCAAGTTCCAAAGAGTAGAGTTTTTGGAAAATGTAATTGTTGGGTATGGTGATTGGTTCAATTTGCAAATGTGCTTGTATTTTTTATTAGATGCGTAAATTTAAAGAAGACCTTAGGTATGTCTCAATCCCTTGTTATAAAGAAACTAATGTTGGGTAAATATAGACTTTATAAGTGTAATCATGGTGGTCATTGGTGTAAATCATTAAGGAAATAAAAGATTGAGTCTTGGGCATCGAACTCCACTCTTGTTGAGAGAACTTTTAAGAAGGAATTAAATTCTTATTAGATGTAAATTAGATATTTTCTTGTAGTAAGATTAATAAAAGTATGTATTGAACACCTTCACAAATCTAAGTTCTAAGGAAAATATATATATATATATATATATATATATATATAATCTTTACCTCTTTGAATTTCATTTCTTAATACAACTAATTAGATTTCATTTGCTTTTTCAAAAAAAAATTATATGTATTTAAAGATTAGATATAAGTAACAAAATAAATAAATCTTATTATCATATATATTAATCTAAAAACAATTAAATTATCGTTTGACAATAAAATTTTAATTTAATCTTCTTATATTTAAATTGTCCCTTTTAATATAATTAAAATAAATAAATTTTATCAAATATTATATATATATATGAAATAATATATTCCACATTTTCCTATATAAGAAAGATATAAAAGAAAGGATTATTCGAAAGAATGCTTTTAGGTTTTAAAAGGAAGAATGTAAAGAAACTCCTTAAAAAGATATAGTATGAATAAGTATTAAGGGGAATCGACCCCCGCATAGAACTCCATATGGGGTCGACCATGAAGAGGTTTTCCCCCCTTTTACCAGTGCTGTCATGGGCTTGATTAATCGATAGGCTATATATAATGTGAAGTTTCAGCTGAAACCTGTTCTCATGCCAATAAACAGCTCCCTTCTGTCGGTATATAGCTCCCTTTCATCGATATACTGTCTTTTTTACATCAGTTTTCAGCCTTGTGCAATCAATATATAGTGTTTGCAATAAATGTGAGATATTTCGATCAGATTGAAATCTTTGCAATAAATGTGAAATATTTCGATTTGTCAAATATGTCCACCTTTTCCACTATCCTACTGACTTGACCAAAGTTGTTCTTAAATACATTGCGGATTCATGAATTAGTAATCTTTAGCACATCGACAATAGGCATGGCAAAAACAAGAGCGGCTGCATGCAGGGAGGTGCCGGCCGGTCCATCCCTGCCCATCGGACATTTATGCAGAAATTTGCATGGCTTTTGCTACTGAAATTGAAAGGGTTTCATAAAAAAATCCTACAAACGCTACCCATTATTTCTCTTAATAATTTGTGCCAGACAAATTTCTAGAATCAGCGACCTCTGTAGCAGTCTATGCATTACACAGTTCATATGTATGATCCTCTTCAAATTATGGATCGAGATGTAGTTAAAATTCCCTAATCCAATTTATAATTATAAAATAAAACTGCCCACAAGAAAATTTTGTGCTTTTGTTGGTTATTAGAGTCGAGGCTACAGTCGTAGATGAACATGGATATTTACAGATATTTACAAGCTATCTGCGTTTGAGGTATCAAATCTCGAGCTCTTAAAATATTTTTAGATAGCTCACGCCCATGTTGAATGCTTGAGTGTTTATTACTCCCTTGCCCACACATTTCTATCACCTGTTAATGTTTTGTAGACTTCATAATTTTGGTATATTTTAACGTTTGATTACTAATGCAGCCTGACAATAAGGTTTCGAGAAGATTTTAGAGTATGTTTACCAAAATGAAAATTACGGCCAAGCATCCTGATAATGAGCACATTTAGTCTTTTAACAGTACGACAACCTTTACCCTAAAATAAATCGTCGTTCATCATTGTACGCCATTTTTCTGACTGTTCTTCATCGTTCTTTTGTTGCTTTCCCCGCCGCTACTGGTTTCCGCTCCTCCAAATTTTTGCTCGCTGGTATTGACCTTTCGCTTCTCCAATTTGGTGATCTGCAGCATGACCAGGCCTAGAATTTGACGGCCATCCCTACCTATCATATGAATTTTTTTTGACGGTTTTTATCATTTAAATGCCTGTCATTTTACGTTTTATGAAAATATTTAATTGTCAAAAAAATTTAAATATCAATCTCAAATTTATTCAAAAATAATTATATAAAATTAAAAATAGTTTAATCCTTATTCAACTCATTATCGAAAAAAAATCAAAGCTCAAATCACTAATCACTGTAAGCAAAATGCGTTGAAAAAACAATGAAAATTCAAAAAATATTGATAATTAGAAATAAATGTAAAAATATTAAATTTATTGTTACAATTCACAAGAAGTTTCTAAATTCATATAGAAAATATTTTTTTTAAAATATTCAAAATGTTAAAAAATAATTATATTCTATTTTGAAAAGATTTTGTATTAATAAATATTTTTATAATAAATATTATAAATCATATATATTAATATAAAGCAATGATAATTATTAGTAAAAATGTTAAAATCTTAAATTTATTGTTATAAACATTTAAAAAATTAGAAAGAACTATATTTAATCTTGAAAAAATCTATTTTGAACATATTTGAATTAATAAATATATTTATAATAAATCATATATATTAATATAAACTTAAATTAGAAAGAATTATTTCAATTCTAAACTATTTTATATTTTTATCATAAACATTATATATATATATATATATATATATATATATATATTACAATAAATTTTTACGGTTTAATAATAATTTTAAGTGTCATATTTACGGTTATATAAAAATATAGCAAGTCAAATGATATGGTCTAATAAATTTTTAAGTCGTAATATACGGTCCAAAATGCAAAAAAGGTCAAATAGACCATCAAATTCCAAGCCTGAGCGTGACAATAAGGTTTCTTCAGAATTTTAAAGCATCTTTACTAAAATGAAAATTATGGCCAAGCATCCTGATAATGAGCACATTTAGGCTTTAACATTTAAGTCAAAACTCTATGAACTCCCAGTTATACATTGGTATCGATGTTTTATTCCTGGAAGAATGTTGTTATGTGTAATTTAAAATTGTTGTCTAGATTGAAAGGCTTACACATCTGCCTTAGAGTGATTGTATGTTTACAATTTAGAAGGCTTGAAGTCAAAACTGTGTGAACTTGCATGGTTTATTCATGGTATTCACTTTTTGTTCGGAGAAGAAGGTTGTTTATGGGTAGTGTAAATTTGATGCCTTCAATCCTTCCAAAGGTTCTTTATATTATGGCACATTGTGGATAATTTGTGAAGAGGAAAGTCTCTTCCAACCTTTTTGTCAATATTGCTATTTAGTATGAATTTAATGTAAATAATTGATATATGAATTATGACACAATGAATCCAAAATAAGTCGAACTTATTTTAATTTTCTTATGGTTTTAAGTAATCCGTACTTTCTTATTGTGTCAAAATTTGGTTGCCTTGCTTGGAATTTCCTAAATTCTTCATATTCACTAATTTTTGAGCATCAACGCTGTCAGTTTTTTCCAAAGTTAATTACTTTTTTTATTTCAGATTTCCCCAGACCCTTTCTTCCTTGCTTTGGTTTTTGGCCTTTGTGAGTCCTATTATATGTAATTTTGTATTTCTGGCTCTGTAGAATTTTATGGATCATCTACAAAAATTGTTGGCTATTGCAATTTGCAGATATGCTAGCCAAAAACCCTTTCTAAACTAATCTAACCCTGCTTGACTTAATTTTCTTGTCAAGCTTATGTGTAGCTGTGTATATTGCACTTTATTTGTACCAGTATATATTGTCAACTGACATGTTACAAATTAGCAAGTGGCTTAGCCATTAACCGAGTTCTTAATATCTCATGCTTGGTTAAATCTGTAAACTTATTTCCGATTGGCTGAGAAAAAATAGTAGATACTTCATGAGCGTAGTTACTAGGATATGGGTACTTGTGACGGAATATGGGGACAAATAGTGGTACACCATTTTAAAAAGAAATGGGAAACTGGCAGTTGAAGATGGATAAATAAAAAATAATAATTTAAATAAAACTATAAATATTAAATATAGAATGGCTATGCTATTTTTAAAATTAAAACAAAATACTAATATATAAAAATGTTTCAAAATTAACATTTTAAAATATAAAAATAGATGGAAATAAATGATATTCATAGTGGTCATTTGATAATCTTTTTGAAATACTAACAATTACAAATTGAAGTAGGCATATTAGATAATAAATAACAAATCTAAAAGCAAAAAAGATAAATTATATGTGGGAATCATATATCATGATTCATCCAATCGAATATCAATAGATTAAGAGCTAAATCCTACAATAGCTATGTCATCAATATTTGGATCCTTAGCTAGGATGCTCTCTAGATGGAATTTAGTCCTATTTTGTTGAAGGATACTCTTGTACTGGGTTTGTTCAAGAGAGGAGACAAAGCATGTTATGATCGAGATCAAATTGTCTACCATTTTCGATCTTGATGAATTCCTCTTCAATAAATGAATGTAATCATAAGCAAACCAGTTCTCCTCATAAAATGAAGAATTGGCTACTTGTGAGAGTAATTAAATTGCAAATGGTTGCAATTTAAGTGTCTCATCTCCATGATTCCACTACCACCCTATTGGGTCTTCTTTGCATACATATCATACATGGTTTTAAAGAAGAAAAATATTTTTCCCACAAAAAAAAATTATTCCACAAAAGAATTATTTCCTTGGTGATATATCTCTCTCTTAGTGCACCTTGAAATCCCTTCATTACTTCTCTATTCTTGAAATCCTTTTGGGTCTTCTTTGCATGCATATCATACAAGGGTTTAAAGAAGAAAAAATAGTTTTCCTACAAAAGAAATTTATTCCACATAAGAATTCTCTCCTTGGCCATATATCTCTCTCTTAATGCACCTTTTAATCCCTTCATTACTTCTCTATTCTTATATGGAGGCCTCTTCTTGATGAAATTTGTGTTGTATCACTTTGGATTTAAAGCATAGTCAACATTGTGAAGAGGTGTGTTAAGTTTGTTCCATCTTCTATGTATATTTTCTCTATCTAGGAATTAGATCACGATCACTCAAGTCTATTATTGTTTTGATTCTTTCACATAGAATCATTTTCTTCATAAATCTCTTCTAAACACATCTTGTTAGAATTTGCAAATCTAATTTCCTGACAAATGGGTTTGGATGAAGTCAACAACAAACTTAACATTGACCTATAAATGATCATCAAGATCCATTCATCTCACCTCTATTGTAGTATCTAATGTAAATTGTGTACGAGCTCCCCAATCATTGTTGACTACCATGGAACAAAAAATCATTTTCATTACATAAAGACAATCAAGATGTATGAAGTACAAAGCAAATCATATGTTGGTAGGTTTGTGAAGTTCCACTTTGGCAATTTTTTGATAGATGGCCTATGTGTGATGATGATTGCATATGAACATCTATATTTTCATGCCAGTTTCAATGAGCTCTAAAATTCCTTGAAATTACCAATGCCTTAAGTGCATTATTCATTGGACAACACACCCAACATCGAGTCCAAAATATATGCCTACATTTTTTTATAAAATGAATGTTGCTTTACAAATAGGGGCAACATGATAATGTGCATTGTATGTGATGCACCCAACTCCTTAATGACTTAACACAATTGGTTTTGAAGGAAATTTGAATTTTTCTCTTGCCTTGTAATATTTTGATTTTTTCTTTTTTAGCAAAATTAGAATCCAGTTCATAGGTTGTGCTTGCTATGCAAATTTGTAAGATGAGTTTTTTGTATTCAGTTGCATGGTACTTTCCTTTTTCAATAAAATTTTATGCAATGGAGTTCATAAATTCATCATTTAAAGTTATTGTCTCAAACTGTCATATTTTTCATGACAGCTAGTAGGTTGTGCTTGCTGTGCAAATTTTTATCATTTAAAGTTAGTGTCTCAAACTGTCATTTTTTTTGTATTCAGCTATGTGGTACTTTCCTTTTTCAATAAAGTTTTATGCAATGGAGTTCATAAATTCATCATTTAAAGTTGGTGTCTCAAACTGTCTTATTTACTATTTTGATTTTTTCTTTTTAAGAAAAATTAGAATCTAGTTCGTAGGTTATGCTTGCTATGCAAATTTATAAGATAGTTTTTTTGTATTTAGCTGCATGGTACTTCCCTTTTTCAACTAAATTTTATGCAATCAAGTTCATAAATTCATCATTTAAAGTCAGTGTCTCAAGCTGTCATATTTTTCTTTGTTAGTAAGTAGTTTGTGAAACCTTTTCCAAAGTTCTTTTGGATAACTTGGTTGCAAAATTGTACTCATTTTAAAGCAAAATTCCCAATAATTGACAAGGTCAGCATATCACTTCTATTTTGTTATTTTCATGGTTTTTTTTTGTTATTGATGTGAATTCATCCATCATATAAGAAACAATCTTGTATTAACTAGCTTATCCGGTATGCTTATTGGATTTTTAGTATTTATATTGCAATTCTATGATGTACATTGAGGTCAACAGTGATAATGCAACTCATATTTATAAGTTTTTGAAATCAAGCAAAGGTGGCCTTTTGGGTGACAATATTAAGTGGAAATTCACTAAGTTTCTGATGGACGCAGATTTAAATGTGGTTGATTGATATGCTCCAACAACTTCTCCACTGAATATTGAAATACTTGACAATCCATATTTTATAGTTTCATACCATCTAATACTTTCTTATGATGATAAATTGTTTGGGATTTTGTTGCATGTCAATCACAATAACACCAATAACCTATTTCTGAACAACAAATGGTTGATTTGGTAATAAGATACATGATTTAAGACAAACACTAATATTTGTGTTTTATGTTTGCAGAAAGATATCAAGAAGATCCTTGGAACTGCTTGATTCTTAGAAAGCAAAAACATAATAGTATTTCTATAGTACCCACATAGTGCTAAGGAATAAGATGAAGAAATCCATTTACATGTGATTTTGGTTACAGTGCTAAGGAATAAGATGAAGAAATCCATTTACATGTGATTTTGGTTACAAAACATGTTGTAGCTAATAATGTTGTTAGGAATTTCCAAGTTGTAATTGCTTAAAATTCACTTTTATTAGCATGAATCTCATTTGTTTCACATGTTTTGAACTATACCATAAATAAGGGTTGTATTTCCAATCCCATCATATATTTTTATAGCAAAAGAGAAATTTAATCTCTCAAGGATCACATACAATTTTGTTTAGTTAGTTTTCTCAACTAAAAAAGGTGTTTATCATGCTTTAACATTAATAATTTGCAAGCAGCCTATGGTTAGCATATTGTGTATCTTTTACAATTCACACTAATCTACCACATTTATCACTCTTTTACCTTCAATTGGGCTGATCAAACAAGAGATTTGTCTCACAATGCTCAAAACAATTCTTTGATGATAATGGTTGCCAAAGTTGGTTTCTTTTATCCCTCAAAAAAATGTTTTTTCATATGATGAATCTATTTGATATAAATAATTGGCAAAGATGTGCTCTTTTATCTTTTGATAAATTGTACTATTCATTTCCCATCCCAACATCTCCAAATATAAATATTTTAAAGAAGCTCCATATACATGAATTTGAATCTCTTGAAGGTTGAGGTGTAAGGCACAACTTATCTATTCAACCACCAGAAGTAATCCAAAAGTGTCATTTGACACAAATCTGTTGTTGACAAATATGACAAGCAACTATCCTGAAGTGGTTAGAATCATTGAAGAAGTTTCATGCCACAAGAGTGTTGGTTATGGAATATTTGATGTAAAAATACAAGTAAAGTGCAAATTAGATAATGGATTCCACACAGGATGAATAGATTTCAAATTAGAAACATTTGAGAGAAATTTATTTTTTCTTGAATGTATTTATAAAAATTAATAGCTTGAATGCATTGAAATGTGTAATAAAATCAAATTATAATCTTAATTAACATCATGGGATAAGTGAGAATAGGGAATTCTCCACATCTCTGTCAAACAAGACAAGAAGGAAATAATGTTGACAATTAGAATTAAAATTTGGGGATGTTATTAAAATCTTTATCAATTTCCTTGACACACCATTGACACAGAGTAGCAAAAGTGTTACAAATATTTTGTATATATTGTAAACAAAATTGTATATATTTTAAACTACACTTCCTTTCCATGTTTACTTCTATATATTTTTCTATTGGTGTAACCCTTACACCCCCTCTGGTGCAAGTGCTAGTTATAGGTGCATGGGAATGCTTTTTTATAAGGTTCTAAGTCATATAAAGACTCTAAAACATAAGAATATATATAGGAAATGTTATCTTGGTAATCTGTAAAATCAAATAAGAATTTATATTAAAAGTAAGTTTGTTATGCAGTGACTTATGCAATGGGGATGCCGACTGTTTCATTTAAAGACCCTCAAAATGTTACAGTTGATAATCAAGATTATAATCATATTAATTAAAAGGGGAAATTGTTAAGGGATTTATCATTAGACTAGAGCTTTGTCATTCAACTCAAATCAAATTGGAAGTTTAAAATTTGTTAAAATTATTTATAAGTAGTAACCAAATTGGTAGCAATTGATAAATTAAAACTCAATGGTACTTTAGAGTCATCTATTGTTAAAACCTTTGCATACCATTGTTCAAATATTGATTTGAAGATGCCATCTTATCAATTAATCTAATCATTTAATAGATTTTGATAGTTGATAATAGAAAGGTTAGTAAGAGAACTTAAGTTCACAGAAACCTTATTATAGTCCATCATTCCTTAAAACTTCAATTTGTGCTATTTCATGACGAGATTAATAATTCTAGTATCAATATAGATGCAAATCATCCTTAATAAAATGTTAATATAAAACCCAATAAATCTTTAGTATTGAAGTAAATTTTTAAATATTATCTTTTATAATATTTTATTTTGTGGATTTGGGTGAAATTGGTAGTTTCAAGTGTCTAATTTAGGCTCAAACTCATTTGATCATTTTAGTATTAAGCGAGTTTTGTGCATCGCTAGTTGTTTGATAATATAGCCAATTTTAAAAATTATGATTAGTGTATGTCAATTGTTGCAAATGTCTATACTGTTGTCAAACATTAAGAATGGGTCAAAGTAAAGAGTAATTAATACATTATGATATTATTGTAGTGATTAATAATCATAATATCATCATTGTTTAAGAATATAGGTAATGCGAATAGCATCTATACAGAAATATGATTAATGTTGTTAGTGTTAATAAACTTGTAGTTGAGAAATTGTGTTCTTAGGAATAGTAATTATGAATGGTAATAACTTGTAGTTATTAAAACTTATTAGCAATGATAGTAAGATATTCATTACCCCTTGAATGATTCAATGTTAACTTTACTAGAAGTAAAATAGCATTCGATACTATTAGAAAACATATTTAGCCAATGATAATATTAAGAGTGAAATTGATAATACTATATGGATGAGGTTAAGTATGAAAATTATGAGTACATTAACCTTAAGTTTTGTACTGTGCAAGGGTTGTATCAAGTAATAAAATATTAGTATTGAGTGCTTAGGGTAATATTATTATAATCATTACTTATCAAGAAAACATTAGTGTCAATCTTAATAATGTTAGTAAATGTAAAATACCAAAAGAAATGGTAATGAATAAAGGTAATCGTAATACTAATATAAGTGTTAGTAAAAATATTATTAATAGGGATATTTAATACTCACCTTATCTCTGTATGTTACTACATTCATGCGTAGTTAATGATTATTAGTGTTTTTGTTCAAAAAAAATTGGTGGTTGTGTATTGTTTAGTTGTATAAAAGTTGGGGCATGAAACATGATGTAAAAATAAGAATCTATTCAAGGAAGAGAACTGTAGGGTTCACAAGATTATGCAATAAAGACTCAAAAACTATAATAGATGTAGGTAAATGGTATAAGATTGATCTTTAATAGAAAGTTAATCCTCAACAAAATCTAAAACAAGTGTAAAATATAAACCCTAATGATAATGTAAGGGTGAGTAGGGCACACAATATATAGGATATGTGAATAAACACACCATACCCTAAAATGATAATGTATCGAAAAAGCACAAGGATGGAAAAGAAAGGTTAGATTTAGAAAATATGTAAAACAAAGAAAGAGGTGAAAAAAATCATAGTAATAATAAGAAACCGTATGAGGAAACCATATTATGTAAGATTAGGCAAGTTTGTCAAAATGTAAAGGTAAATATCAAATTTATTGATGTAGATTAATTACATAACTTGATAGATAGAGATTTATTGGTGACCATGTGTTTTATTTATTTGATACTGTTATCAATTGAATGGATAAGAAGCATCTTATGATTGCTTTGTCCACTACTAAAATAGAATAAATGACTGCTTAAAAAGGACAATTTAATTATTCAAACTATACATGTTTTGATTACATTATTGTCTAAATTCAGACCAGATGTCAAAGTTAGAACATTATATATTTGTTCTATACTTGACCAAGAGTCATGTCAATGATATAAAAAACATAATCTTTAATCAGACAAATGCTCTAAGAAATTTATATTCACTTTAGTATACGCATACAAATCTTCTATTAATTATGTTACATCACATCATCCAAACAATTTCAACGACAAAAATGGAAACCTAAAGAAGATCAAGGTTAAGAATCTTGAACAATCATGTTCCAGCATAAAATGCATTTAATATGTCCTGAATCTTTCCCCCTTTGCTCTATATGAAAAAAACATACATTACAAACAAATTAACCATCTCATTTGATAATCTCAATGGCTCACATAATACAAAGTTTATCGTCTATGTGAATCTGCAGTCGGACAACAGAATGAACAATGCTGTCGGTGAATTTAAAGTGCACAGGAGAAGCGTAGATATTTCTCACAAAATAAAGTCTATATAAACGCACACAATTCATATGCATTTACAACACTTACATTCAATTTGGGCCAAGGAAGAAGGAAAAAGGAAACTCTGAATCAGTGTCTCTCAGGTTAGTTCATAAAATTTCTTGGCTGTTATATGTACTAGTGTAGCTTTGACACTTCTCTTTATGTATTGAATTTAATATGTATCCTTCAAATTTTAAGATAATCTGGTGAATAAATTTTAATTCTGTGTTCTTTTGGATTTTAGGTAAACATCTTTGTGTATTGTATATTCATTTCATCTCAAAGGAGGATTTGTATCAAGCATAAAATGGGCTCAATATTTGTGGAGCCAATAAGAATTCTAATAGAACATTTTCTTCGTAATTGGACTCAATATTTGTTGTTTTCAATTACTCTATCAATATATCTCCAAAGTTTGATCAAATGGAAGAAAAGAAAACATTTGAATCTTCCTCCTGGTCCACGAAGATGGCCCATTGTGGGAAACTTGTTACAAATTGGTAACATTCCTCATTTAGGTATGCAAAAATTTACTCAAAAATATGGTCCCCTTGTTTACATTCACATTGGAATGGTGCCCACAGTTGTCACAGATGACCCTAAATATGTAAAGGAGTTCTTATTAAAGCAAGACCATTTTTTTGCTTCAAGGCCCAAGAACATTGCTTCAGAACACTTCACATTTGGGGGAAATGACATTGCTTTTGCTCCATATGGTCCACATTGGAAGGAAGTGAGAAGAATTTGCTTAACGGAGCTTTTGAGTCCAAAGAAGATAGAATCTTTTAAACAAGGAAGAATTGAAGAAGTCAAGTGCATGGTGGAGGATGTATGTAGGGCATCTTTTGAAGGTAAAAGTATTAACATGAGAAACCTTTTTGGGGCTCTCACAAGCAATGTTATTACTAGGATGGTGTTGGGCCAAAGATTTTTTGGCCTAAAAGGTTCAGGTCCTGAGATAGCTATTGAACACAAGAATAAAATTTATGAGTCATTTTCTCTTATTAATGCATTCAATATTGGTGATTATATTCCATTCTTGAGGCCTTTAGATCTACAAGGACATGAAAGACAAATGAAAGACATAATGAAGTGGGTTGACAACTTATATGGTTCAATAATTCAAGAGCAATGTCTTGAACTAAAGAAAAGAAGTGAAACAGGACCCTTAAACTTTGTTCACACACTACTAGAAGCTAAAAGTCAAGACAAGAATTTAAACATGATGAAGATCAAAGCCATTCTCATTGTAAGTTCAAACTTGATTCTCTATTATATTTATTTCTTTGGATACTCTCTTAATAAATTTGTCCTTGTGTCATGCAAAACGTTTTAATTAATTAAAATCACCATTATGAATGGTACTAGGATATGTAGGATATGTGAGTATGAGTTCACTCTTAGTTTGGAATAGTATAACGAGGAGAGTAGGATTCTTTTAAAACAAAAAATACTAATAAAAAATGATTGTTTTATATATATTACTAGATATTTTAGACTTATTAATAGGGAATTTCATGAAGAAAGACCCATTGAATCCTTGATCTTTTTATTGATTTCTCTTGTGATCAATATTTCAAACGAAAAATACTAAAAATTTCTTATCCATAGGATATATTTGCTGCAGGAACAGATACATCTTCTACCACTAGTGAATGGGCAATGGTTGAGCTCTTAAGGCACCCTGAATATATGACCAAAGTACGTAATGAAATTGATGCAGTTGTTGGGCATGGACGCCATGTAGAAGAGTCTGATTTGGTGCATTTGAAATATCTGAGGGCTGTTGTTAAGGAAGTATTTAGGCTTCATCCTGTGGGTGGATTTCTTATTCCTCACATATCCATGGAAGACACAAAAGTACAAGGCTTTGACATACCCAAAGATACAAAGATCCTTATCAACACTTATTCATTGGGAAGGAATCCAACAGTTTGGTCGAACCCTAATGAATTTAATCCCGAAAGGTTCATCACTGATGGCATGGAACGTGTGGAATTTAATGATCCTAATTGTAAAATTATCCCTTTTGGAGCAGGACGAAGAGGCTGTCCAGGAGCAACTTTGGGAATGAAAGTTGTTTTACTAAGTTTGGCTCGTTTGATCCATCTTTTTAATTGGTCTCCTCTTTCCAAAGAAAAATTAGAGGATTCTGACATGGTCGAAGCTTTAGGGTATACAATAAAGAGTGTACCACTTGAGGCCATTGCAAAACCTAGACTAGGATCTTTACTGCTCTAATAAAGACACATGGGAATTTCAATGTTGAAATTCTTGTGATATTATTTATACATGCAATGTGAAGTCTGTGTTCCCTTAAAAAGTAAAGATTATTATGTATCTAATAGCGTGATATTTTAATTCATATAATTCGATGGAGATGTTAACATATGGCACACATCCGTTAAGTTAGTTACATTAGGTTATTTGGAATTGTAAGTAGACAACTATTAGACAATAAGTAGACATATATGAGACTTAGTGGTATACCCTTCCATTATGTTATCAAGGGGATGCCTATTTAAAGGTGTATTAAATTTTTTAGGATATGTGGGTTGTATAGTACATGTTTCCAAGGATAGCTCGGAGTGTATTCTTCACTAATTAGTATCTTACAATGTTACTCTACCTCAATGGTGTATTATTTTTCTGCATTTATTGGATACTAGGTTATTTTAGTTCATAGACATCTCCTGTGTTGTGTATGATACGTTTTTCTACATTATCTATTATGTGATTGGATCTTATCAAATAGAATAAAAAAATTGAACTAGACAAAGTGGGATGAAGTTAGTTGTTGTTTTCTCATGAGAGGCTAAATTGTATGGATAGGTCCATTTGCTTCAAATAGATATCCATAACAAGGATTCTAAATTTATTGGAAAGAGGACTTCAAGATCCTTCTGAAAATTTATCGCATTAAGGATTTGGAGGAGTATCAAGGAAGATATGGTGATATGAAGGTGACCATGTAATTTTTTTAATAAAAATTTTATTCACAAATTTAGGGAAATTGTAATATCTTGCAAAAAAATGTGGGAAAGTCAACTTCTATTTTTTGTAAGAAAAATAATAGTTTTAGATTTATTCTACCAAGAGGCAAAATTATAGTGGTAGCAAGAGGTGGAGTGTAATGTTGTGAATGCCTTAGCAAAAATTGACAAAGAGATGACATACAAAGACAATAAAAATAAAATAAAATAAAATGTAAACCTACATTAAAAAGTTCAATAACTCTACAAAATATTTTTGTATATAGTTATTTTATTTATCTATAATGAATAAAATAATTTTAAAGAAATAAATTTAGTAAATAATGTTGAATGAACAAGACAATTTAGAGGGGGTTGGGTGAACCAGTTGTAGCAAATTAAAACATCAAAAATATCAATAGTATGCAATCAATAAACCCTTATTCTGTTAGTATGATTAAACATGAAATGAAAATAAGAAAACCGGAAATCACAACACCATACACAAGAGAACACCAGATTTGCATGGAAAACCTAATGAGGGAAAAACCACGGTGAGGATTAGCTCACAATATAAGTAATTGCAAAACCGGTACAAGGTCTCACTACTAGAATAGGACACACTTTTTAGAAAGGCTCATAGCCATGGATCATTGCCACAAAAAGAAATACAAGAAGATAGAAGAGAAATGTTACATGGAGAAAACTTTCTCAATGTAATAGGAATCCACCACAAATTCTCCAACACTTTCACAGTCTTGCATGAAAGATTTCAGACACCTTCAGCTCATTGCTTTTAAGAATCCAATACTTGAAATTTGCATTGCTCAGCTCAAATTCACATCACACACATCACTCGCATCGATCTCACATTTATCCCACTTCTCTCTTACATATCACAACACCATTACAAGTTTATTTATATCAACCTCATCCTCAAAATCCTTCTCTAAGGCCGACAACTATTTTTTACACTTACAAATTCAAATTAGGTTGGCACCTAAACATTCCCGCAGTGAATATGAATGAAGGAAACCTATATAAATCCTTAATTAGGACCCAAATAGATCCCAACACACCTCAAAATTATTTTAAAATCCTTGCATGTAGTGCTAACACAAGGTCGACCAACACTCGAGATAAACATCATAAAACATTAAGTACATGCTCCCTCAAATCAATCTGAAAGTTATGGACTAGAATAATTTTTGAACTACCTGATATCCATCAAAAATTTCATCCAAACTTGCATCATACAAATGCTTCAGCTCAAGATAAGTGGTAAACCTTATACGTACATTGACATATGAAACTCACTTTGTACCATACCAAGTGAAGTAAAACCTTGAATATAGAAAGATACAAACAATATAAGAAACTTCTCAAATCCACACAACCTAAAGAAAAACAATATAGAAACATGGAGCAAATACATTTATCCCAAGCCATAGAAAAACATCGCTACAAACTTGGTTCACACACTGGTGAAAATATCTCACTTTGTACCATGATTCAAAATCCTAAATTCTGAATAGAGCAACCTCTGACAACCTTGAATAACCTGTCAAATTCAAACAAGTATAACATCAACATAGAAAAAATGTGGAGCTCAATACCAAAGAAAATTTTGAACACTTGCACAACACTGTTTACTCTGTTTATCAAATTTTCTCAAAAGCCTTTAGAAGCAAAGTACCAAAGACATCATCTCAGCTCATTACTTCATTCCAGCTCATCTTCAAACATTACAACAAAAGGATAGCTCCATGTACTCACAACACTTCCTCAAAGTCTCAACTACACATGCATAACCTACAACAACCCATTCTCCTCTTTTCACAAATTTCTCAATATCCTTGACAATTTCATCATGCAAAAACTTCCCTAACACATAATTGACATCAATGAAAACACTAATCAATAGAATTCCTATTGAAATCAATGAAAAAACCTTCATACTTGCAACAATCTCTCCCTTTGTCATTGATGGCAACACAAGATGTGAAAAAAACCATCAAAGACAACATACACTCTCTCTCCTCTTTTTTAGATTATATAGACTACACAACATTCCTGCACTAACTCCCCCTTATAAGATTCTCTCTCCCTTTGACAATAATGATTAGACAACATACACAACTTTCTCCATTGATAATTTTCACTTTTTCATAAGATTCTCTCTGCCCTTGAGTAGATGAGACTTTTCACATGATTCTCTCTCCCCCTTTGACATCAATGATAAATGACTAAATGTTTGCATTTTTTCCCCTTTGACACTGAAAAAAGACACTTGCATTGAATGCTCCCCTTAGAAGTACACCCAATAAAATCAACAACTCAATAGAAACACATGACACTATCTACTCCCCCTAAGAGGTAGCCACCTACATTAGTCTAGAAAAGAGAGATCCATAGATCCACTCTAGAATGATGCATCTCCATATGCATCTAGATCAATGAAGGATGGGCGATAACCCCCAACCTCTCCCGAAGATACTCAAAAGTATCCTTAGGAAGAGCCTTCGTAAATATGTCAACAACCTAATCCTTTGTAGGTACATACTCAAAATTTACCTCATTCTCCATAACCTTCTCTCTTAGAAAGTGATACCTAATAAATATATGCTTTGTCCTTGAATGCATCACATGATTATTTGAAATGTGAATTGCACTTGTATTGTCACAAAAGATAGATATAGGCTTTAATCATACACTATTCCAATATCCTTCAATGTATGTCTCGTCCACAAAAGTTGTGTGCAACATGATTTTGCTGCAATATACTTAGCTTCTATAGTGGATAAGGAAACTAAATCTCACTTCTTGCTTAACCAAGATACCAATCTACATCCAAGAAAGAATGCATCACCACTTGTACTTTTTCTATCATCAACACAACCAGTCCAATCTGCATCTGTGTAAGCATTTAATGTGAAATCAGTATCCTTAGGATACCACAAGCCATAATCTAGAGTACCTTTTAAATATCTAGATATCCTCTATAGGGTGATCCCACAATAGTGGTTTACAATTTTTGGCCAAACTGGACACTGCAATTATTATTTTTAACTAAATTTTCATATTCGGGCACCTATAGCAGCTAAACCATGAGGAATTTGAAGATGATACAAACTAGAGTCTCATCACATTTTGTCTGTAGATTCTAAAAATATTTTTTTCAAAATTTTTGGAATCAGATTGCACTTTTTTTTCCATCACCCATGAAAACTAGTTTTTTTTTAGAAAACAACATTTTTAAAAAGTGACACTCACCGTATACAACATAACTTTATTTGTATGAAGGATAAAATTCTATTTTTTTTTAATTTAGATTTGTAACTACGATATCTAGCACTTTCATTTGGTCTCATAGTTTTTTATTGAATATTTTTTCCTTAATCAAGTTTCAAAGTCAAATCAATTGCAATTCAGACATAGGCAGACTGTATACAACATAACTTTTTTTATATGAATCTAAATTCAATTTTATTTTGTTTAATGGATCAAGGATATCAATACCCAACCAGAATGTATTTTTTAAAATTTAATTTTGATAATATGCTAGTTTTTTCACATGTGCAAAACAAAGAGCTTGATTTTTCAGTGAAAAACCTATGCTTAATAAAACTAAAAAATAAAATACATAATAAAAGTAAACCCTATAAAAATTATATTTGACAGATAGCTCATTCCGAGGACTATCATTATCTAGTCGGGTTTCTAAAGTTTTCTGCATTTTCATCCTCAAATTGAACTTCGAAAGACAATTTTTTACAAATTTTTGAGGAGATAGGGAAAGAAAGTCATTCGATTGAACCTGTGTTTGTGCGAACCCAAAAAATATGTTCGCTAGAACATGGGTTCGTTCGAACCATTTTAAAATAATGAGCAAAATTAGGGTTAGGTGGTTCAAGTGAACCCCCCTAAAATAGGTTCGATCGAACCCCCGTAGTATACATACAAAAGTCAAACAACTTTTCTAGGGCTTTTTTTGCGTTTTTCCGAGCTCAATATGTGTAAACGGCAATTTTCAGGGGACCCTCGTGCTTCCAAGCATGTCGGCTGAAAAAGACAATTCACAGGTGAAAAATGATGAATTTTTTGAGATTGTTATATATTTTTTTTGTTATTGTTGCATTTTTTTTTATTAATTTTTATTGTTGTATATTTTTTCAATTCTTTTGTGACAATTTTTTTGCATTTTGGAGGAGAATTTGCTGTTAGCTTTCAAACATTTTTAATTTGAAGAAGATAATGGGACAAAAAGAAAAAAGAAAAAACAAGGCTCAACAAAATTTTTCAAAAGATAAAGAAGAAAATAGATGCAAACAAAACTTGACAAATTATCATAGAAGGAAACAAGGTATTGTTTATTTCTTCTCTTTCTCGTCAAATATGGGTAAATTTATTTACTTACAATAGTGGTTTTATCATATGTTTTATCTAGCAACAAGGAAAAATGCATCAAATAATTGATATATAAGAAAATTGAAGGTTCCTCATTTCAATTTTATCAAAATGAAAACTCAAATGCACATCATCAATTTCCTCTCAATTTTTTTTTTTTTAGACTGCAGGAATCGGTCGGGTATCCGTCCCCCTATAAACTGCAGTGCGCCTGGTAAACTTTTTTCACGTGACCGGTGGCGCTGGCACGACACGTCCTCCGGTACCACGGGTTTGGGGGAAGACTAGACCTCATGACCTCTTGCCTGCAACAGGATGCTTTAGCCAATCGAGCTAGGACCCCCGCCCATCAATTTCCTCTCAATTACTCTCTTTCTTCATAAATAATTATTTGTAGCATCAATGGTTCATCTTTATACATTTTTACTTTCAAATTTTCTTCACTAGATCCATGATACTTTATCACAGCTCTATATTCTTACTTCTATGCTACAAGCTTCTTTTTCATCACCATCTATCATTTCTTCTACATCCATGATTTTTTTATTCTACATCATCACAATTTATCATTCCTTCATATTTAGATTATCTTGAATGTATTTATTATTGTTACATGAGCTTATGTGCATTCTCAGATTCAATTCACTTAGCATCCCTTTTGCATTCCCTACTAGTGTCTCCTCCTTGAAATATGCATTTTAATCCTATGGCCTTCATCTTCCTTCCTTACTTGGAAACAACCAATATGTAATGCCCCACCTTTTTTTGCATTCTATTAATAATATTCCATATATCTCCTACCTCCTAAAATAGGTTTCTAAATTTGTCTAGTACTCTAGATCTAATCTCCATATCAATTGCAAACATATTTGTGGTGCCTACTACTACTCTTTTATGAATCCTTAAATACTAAATGTTTTACTAGTTTTGATCTACAATATATTCTCTTTATTTGTATTTTTTTGTAGCACCCAATTTTGCATCTATCTATGTTTATGTCCTTCCTTAAATCCTTATATTTATTTCATCCAATTGTGCTTCATCAATTATATCTATGGTAGAAACACCATCTTTCACTAGTATTTCCCCCTCTATCTTGGTATCTCCCTTTGTATCAATACATGAAAATCAATAGTAGGGAAATCATTATGTATAACCAAATTAGATAAAAGAAGATGACACAAGATAATTCGACAAAAGAGAATTTCTAAACTCATTTAAAAAACCTAAATAGTGATAATTAGTTGAGAAGGTGGGGATAGCTCAAACACCCCACAAACACACAAAAATTGGTAAAAATTATAAGTATTATAATAAACAGAATCATATTAGTTAACAATAACTATTTTTGGATTAGGATAGATTTAACAACAAGTACGATGAATATACACATAAAACATATATTAACTAAATAAATTTATATGCGAGGAACATATAATATAGAAGTATGTATCTAAAATAATATCTTCTAAATTTTCTAACACATAATCTAACATAGAATTAGAATATTCTTCATAGCGATGAAATAATTCATAAAGAAATAAACATACTGATAGTAAAATGAAAAATGTATTGAATTTGATTACCTTTAAAAAGTTGAAAGTTTTAACTAACTTTATTCCTAGATAAGATTAATAACACAAAAATACTGTCCAAAATAGATAAATCAGCAAGTGTAAATGGTCTTATCTAAATTGGTTTCACCTATATAAACTATGCAAGCTTATTTTTCCTATATAAAAAAAGTACTATGTTTTTATTAAACACAATATTTAAAATGGGATTTAATTATAAACAAAGAAAAACCTAAAATGAGAGTTGAGAAATAGATATCTCATCATGATAGGAATCTAGAATATGAATCAATAGAAGATAATAAAAATTACATCATGTTTCCTAGATGGTAGCATGACTACATTAAGGTCTATATGACTACATAGATTTTTGTTGTACATAAAAAATACCAGTTTATACAAAAAATTGAAAGTCTATAAAATAAGAATAAAATACACAACCAATAACAAGAAACTCTAGTTAGGCAGCATGATAAATTGTTAAAATAAATTAAATGATATAAAAGGTCATAATTTTATTTAAATTGAGCTCTAAGATAATATAATTATGATAGATAGGAAAAGACACAAAACCTCCATATGAAGAGACAAGAATACATGTACCTAGTGCCACAAAGGGAAAGGGGTGAATTTTGGTTATCTTACCAATATTGTCAAATCCCTAATTTGGTATTTTTACCTCCACAAATAATCAAATAAAAATAAATTAGAGTAATATGGTTGCGCTCTTATCCTATGTGCATCTAGAACTAAGATGAGTACAACATAAAAAATATATAGAATCTATAGCAATAAGTGTATCCCTTAGATATATGAAAAAAGAAAATTTGAGAAGATGGATCAACAAGCATTTCCAAGAGAGATATGAATCTACAAGAAGAATTATAAAAAATTATGATTATGATATTTGCTTAGGTAGCTTCCTCAATGAATATAGCCATCTAAATATGTCATCTTCTTCTACATCTCTTTCTTTTTTAATCTTCTTGTCATAATCTTAAGCTATATTCATATTCAATGATATATGCACTATCTAGCCCTCCATGTATAAAATGACAATTCTTCTTCTTGGGAGTCAAAGATTTCATTACATTCTACATGAACCAATTTGAGATTAAGCAAAATTTTAAAACACCAAAGAGTCCTTTTGAATCTCAAACACCACAAAATTTAACATCATTAGAAGAAATCTTTAAAATTTAATATATAAATACAAAAAAAATGCATTGGAAAGATTTTGTAACATCATTTGAGTTTATAATATCTATATAAAATATTAAATCAAAAAGAACATAAATATAGGTCTAGAAAAAATTTAGATATATATATATATATATATAGTGTCGTCTTGCATATTTTTACTTCAAGACGTCTTGTCAAAGACTAAAAATTGGAACTACTAACTAATTTGGTTTAGGACGATTGATTGAAGACTTGATTTTGAAACCGACTGTCTTTTAGCTTTGAACACATTTCAATTTTGGTGCTTTAAAATGAATTAGGTGATCAGAAACCAGACCCATCATCTTTGTATGTGTTTAATACCTTAGAGGGGCTTGCCTCACAAGAGGGAATGACTCCAACCGGTTTTTCGCTCAGGCCGATATATAAAATGATGAGTCTAAATTGTCAAGTCATCATGGTATGTAGGCCTTAGCCATGCATGTGTCATTCAAAAATGGGTACTGACCTTTTCTTTTAAAGGTATAAGAGCCCCTATTAGAGTGGTTAAAGCCTTAAGTGCCCTATTATACACTCGCGAGGTGCCATGTCCCTGAGTATTTACTAGAACCCTCTTGTTTCAGAAAGCCAAAATCCCTTCTATTCATTGGTGTGTCAACGATCATTGCCAAGGCATCCACATTCTCGTAGTTCTTAGTAGAGGTGAAGATTTTGTCATGGGAGATTCATGAGGGCTCGAAGCTTGGTTGACCCGAGAAGTGAGTGCAATGTAAGGGGGAGCCAGTGTGGCCAAGCTTCTAAGTCACCCGCTAAGAATAAGTGTGGTTGGGGAAACCCATGTGGAATCCAGTGAATATAGTCCTTGCCAACCTTAGGATTTGTGCTTGTATTGTTAAAATCAAAAAAAATTGTCAGCTATGTCTTGCGTGTGTGTTTAAAAATAAACCTCAAACAAACATCACACTTAGTACTTGGCAACACCTTAAAACTTGCAAAATCCCAAAACATCAAACAACAAAAACATACAACATGAACAAGTATCACTTAGATTTCCTAGGGCCATCATCCTATAGTTCTGATTTTTCAATCCTTGCATTCCACCTAGTCTTTCCATCAAGTCCTTGCATATTCATAGCCCTTTCATCATAGTCCTTACATATTCCTAGTCTTGCATACATAGATCATAGATCACATAGACCTTGCATACATATATATCATTCCACCTAGTTATTGCATGTACAACCCCTTGCATATCAAGATCATATCACCTAACCTTTGCATGTTCCATGAATTTAGTCCTTTGCATATTCATCATTGATCAAATAGAACCCTTAGCTTGCACTACCATTGTTAGAAACCAAGATCACCTGTATGCAATCACCTGTCACATGCAAAAGACATGCAGGACCAAAGAAGATGTTTTATAAACCTCAAAGTTAGAAACCAAGATCACCTGCATGAAATCACCTGTCACATGCAAAAGACATGCAGAACCGAAGAAGATGTTCTGTAAACCTCAAAGTAAAATGCATTATTGAGAATCAATTATTGCAAAGAGATCAATCCTTATGAAGGAGATCAAGAAACCCTAAATAAAACCCTAGTGTGCACACTTAATAATTAATAAATTATTAATGTGCCTAATTTTAGCTTAAGAAACTAAAGGAATAAGTGACTTAGTTAATTAACCGATATGATATAATTAATTAAGTATAATAACTTATTACTCTAACACCCCCCCTTAAGATGAACTTAGGAAGAAGCTAAAACACTAGAAGAAGTTGCATGCAAGCAAGGATGGGTCCTGACAACTAGGCCTGATCAGGTACCCATTTAAAAATGCAAGAAAGAGGTAGAGAAGGAAAACCTAGTGGGAAAAATCCCCCTATAATGAGATGACATGCTACAAAGAAGCACTGGAAGAACACTGGAACCACAATCCGACAAGCAAGGAAAGAAACTCATGTCTACAAGAAACCATAGCGAAATCATAATGATGCAACAAAAGACCTGATGCCATGGAACACTCAAAAACTCGAAACGGGAACAACCTTGGAATCTATGAAGCAGCAGTCGATTATTGAATGATGTATTACTGAAAACGAAGTGCAAATATGCAAGGTGCACTCTCCCAACTGTCAAAACATCCAAGTAATCTCCAAAACACCCATTGGAACAAATCTGGATTAATGATAAACTTGGGACAGATACATAAAAAAGTGCATGGACAACAATATAGAGCTCTTCAATACCTTTCCAATGCCACAAAGATAGCAAAAATCGAAGATCGTGGCAAAAAGTTATGAGCTCGGAAGCATAAAATAAATATCTGACTTCAAACAGAAATAAATTCAGTAAAATAGAAAAATACTATAAAATAAACTATACCAAAGGAAATTTCTTGGAACCAGCTTTCCAACGATATCTCATTTGCCCGATTTCAATACCGTATGCCCACGTTATGCCAAAAAGAAAACAGTTGCTCCTTTAGCGAAAATCGGGGTTAGGAGGGGCCATACAGCTAATGACATCAGCACTTCACTGCAAAAAAATTGACGGCCATTTGGCCGTCGCGGCAAAAATTCGCCCCCCCTGCAAAAAATATTTGGCCCCTGGTTACCCATGTGACCGTGGGTGTAGGGCAAGGGTTGGGGCGGAGCCCTTGGTCCTCCATAGGACCCTGGTGACAAATGCTGGAGCCCTCAGGGGCTGGCGGAGGGTCCTCGGTCGTCCATGTGATTGGGGTGGACCCAGAATGAGCCCATGGGAGCTGTTAGAGGAGGGTGGTGGGATTTAGTGGCGCGACCAGTTGGCCGTCGGGTGGCGCGGCGGTGTGAACTAGAGGTGTCGGCGGCAATCCCAAAAACTTGTGTTTTTTGCAAATTTTTTTTTTCGAACTTCGTGCCTCATGAAGCATGCTAGGGAGGTCATACGGTCTCCCTAGTAAATTTTTTTTCCTTAGAAACCAACTGCTCCAAAATTGACGATTTGACAAGCGTTTCTAGGGGTTTGGGGCACTGCGAACGCGATGGCAATGCCTATTTGAGCCCATAGTATCCCGAAAAATCAGCTACCCCCAAATCTTGCAAAAAAGATGCCTATGGAAACCCTTGCACTTGAAACTCACTGAAAGGCCATATCTTCAGATCACGAACAGGAAGCTACAGGTCTGGAGCTCTAATACCATGCTAGAAACCAAGATCACTTGCATGCAATCACCTATCACATGCAAAAGACATGTAGAACCAAAGAAGATTTTTTGTAAACCTCAAAGTAAAAATGCATTATTCAGAATCAATTATTACAAAGAGATCAATCCTTATGAAGGAGATCAAGAAACTCTAAAAGGGAAACCCTAAATAAAACCCTAGTGTGCACACTTAATAATTAATCAATTATTAATGTGCCTAAATTTAGCTTAAGAAACTAAAGGAATAAGTGACTTAATTAATTAACCAATATGATATAATTAATTAAGTATAATAATTTATTACTCTAACAACCACTACTCTTCCTAGGTCTCAAAATCAACCCATTGGCTATCTATCACCCACATCACTTAACATTTATCATGGACTCGAGTTAGGAAACATACCATTATCCTTGCTCGTCTAGGGAAATCCTTTGGAGTCCATGATTTCCTACATACCCTCTCTTGGTCATTGGTCCCTTGTGTTTATCCATCATAACACAAGTCAAGCCTTGCATTGTAACCAAATTTGGACCTAGAGTTGCATTTGACCTCTTGCATTAGCTTAACCACATCATATCATACCATTTTCATATATCCCATCTTAGAATCATATCCTTTTCATTACATCCCAGTCCTTACATATTCCTAGTCTTGCATACATAGATCACATCACATAGTCCTTGCATACATATATATCATTTCACCTAGTTCTTGCATGTACAACCCCTTGCATATATCAAGATCATATCACCTTTAACCAAGTTTCATACATTCCATGAATTTAGTCCTTTGCATATTCATCATTAATCAAATAGAAACCTTAGCTTGCACTTCCACTACTCTTCATAGGTCTCAAAATCAACCCATTTTCTATCTATGACCCACATCACTCTAGGTTTATCATGGAATTGAGTTAGGGAACATACCATTATCCTTGCTCGTCTAGGGAAATGATTTTGGAGTCCATCATCTCCTACATACCCTCTCTTGATCATTGGTCCCTTGTGTTTATCCATCATAACACAAGTCAAGCCTTGCATTGTAACCAAATTTGGACCTAGAGTTGCATTTGATCTCTTGCATTCTTAGCTTATCACATCATATCATACCATTTTCATATATCCCATCTTAGAATCATATCCTTTTCATTGCATCCTAGTCCTTACATATTCCTACGCTTGCATACATAGATCACATCACATAGTCCTTGCATACATATATACCATTTCACCTAGTTCTTGCATGTACAACCCCTTGCATATGTCAAGATCATATCACCTAACCAAGTTGCATACATTCCATGAATTTAGTCCTTTGCATATTCATCATTGATCAAATAGAACCCTTAGCTCTTGCACAAGTTCCACTACTCTGCGTAGGTCTCAAAATCAACCCATTTACTATCTATCACCCACATTGAACTTAAGGTTTATCATGGGCTTGAGTTAGGGAACAAACCATTATCCTTGAGTCTAGGAAAATCCTTTTGGAGTCCATCATCTCCTACATACCCTCTCTTGATCATTTGTCCCTTGTGTTTATCCATCATAACACAAGTCAATCCTTGCATCGTAACCAAATTTGGACCTAGATATCATCCCACATAGTCCTTGCATATATATATATATATATATATATCATTTCAAAAACAAACAAATCTACGTGTCCTCCAAGTCAAGTTGTCCACATCATCTCCAAGTCAAACTTCTCATCCTCCATACCAACCATGCATAAGCTTTCATCCTCCGTCCACCTACCTTCACCATCAAGAGTTGCCTAACATAATCCATGCCATTAATCCAGAATTGAAGTGTCCACTTATCACCCTTATCCTATATTCTTCATTCAGAGCCTAACAATTGCTTATCATCTATTTTCAAATGCATTTTTTCCATGGAATTCTTAGTTTCAATAATCTTTGATTTCATATGTTCAAATCCACTTATATATCATCATCTCTCACTTTCTATGCACTATATTTTGTGACATGTACAAATGGCTCAACAAGCAGAAGTTGAGCCCAATCTAGATATTGGACCAAACGAATCAGTTGAAGAACACATGGACCTTGAAGATAGGGAGGAGGCTCGAGTTCAAACAATTCATGTTGGAGAGGGGTTGGGATCACTTCCTTCTACACCAATGGATGAGCATATAAAGTAGCTAAAAAGGTGGGGAAACAAATTTCCTATAGAAATTTAGATCATTTACTTGAAATGGATATGGAGAAACTAAAATGTTATGCCGACCAAACTAAAAATACAAGTAAGAGGTCAATGACTAAATCTATAAATAGAATAATCCATTATCATTTCAATCATCTTGGAACACTTGAAAAAACCCAGTTGTTATCACGTTTACTTCTTCGTGATGAGTTGAAAGAGTCATTACAATTGTTGGGTGTACATTTTGCATCGAATAAGAGGAAACACATGAGACTACAAAAATATATTGTTGAAAATGTTAAAAAAGGTTTAGATTCCATTGGGAAAGGGTCTCGATCAGTGGATAAGGCCATTGCAAGAAAGGTGATTTTGACATCTATTTTAAATAAAGAAATATCCAGAAAAAGAAAAATTTTAGCACTTTCCACTGAATTTGGTTATAGTAGAACCACACTAATAAAATATGAGAAAAAGAGAAAGGTTTTGGATGATAGTTCTGAAGGCAATTGGGAAATTATGTGCAGAGCTCCCCATTCTAACAGGATTGAAGATGTTGTTAGGAACTTGATCTCAATTTTTTGGAATGATCAGACATGACGGTCATCAAATACTAGAGATGTTATGAGGCACAAGATTGGACCTGGTATTTATGAAGAACATATTAAACATTGGCTAGACATAACACAAATTAAGATGTATATGAAATTTTGCAATATGTATCCTCATATAAAGATTGGGCAAACAATGTTTGAAAGGTTAAAGCTATATTATGTGAAGATATACAAGATTTTTGAAACTTGTTGTCATTATCACATTGAATTTGATCTCTACTATAAGGTGTTTCGAAAGATGAGAGAAGAAAGATATGGTTTTCAAAAGGCACATCCTAAATAGGTAAGTTTGTTCATAAAGGATCTATTATGTGATCATGAAAATGGACCTCAAATAAAATGCATAAAAGGAATCTATGAAGCATGTGGAAATTTGGCTAACTTTCCTTCAACAAATGAAAATGTTGACTTAACAAAGACAGTAAATTGCAAGAGATATAAGTATGTAAAGTTTCAAACAAATTTTGGGAAAGAATCCACAAGGATAAACTATGTAGAAGAGGAGATACCTACTGGGAAATTTATGGAAGATTTATAAAAAAATTGATACAACCATGCATACAACATTTCTTTTATGCTAAGTGGCAAGCACATCAATTTCAAACATTAAGAGATACTTTCCCACTTGGAACAGTTCTATCAGTACTTGACTTTGCAGAAAATTACTCTTTTGTACATCAAAAAGAGATTCAATCAGAATATTACTTTTCAAAGCAGGTCACTATTATGGTTCATGTGTGTTATCGACATGTACAATTGGAATTGGATGGTGTTGAGAGTACAGATGAACAACGGGCCATCAAGAAAGAATATCACTTTTATATTGGTGATGATAAAGAGCATGACACACTTTTTGTACAACATTGTTTTACAAAATGTTTTTTTGAGAATTTGAGAAACAGGAGTGTAAAATTTGAAAAGCATTTTGTATGGTCAGATGGATGTGTGGCACAATTTAAATCATCATGGCCATTTTATGCACTTTCTAGATATCATAAAATTTACAACATACCAAATGTTTGGAGTTTATTTGAGAGTGGGCATAGAAAGGGTGAGCATGATGGCGCAAGAGCTTGCATCAAATGTGCTTTAAGAAAGCATCAAATGAGTTATTCAGAAGATCATATAGATGACGCACATGATGTTTTTGAATTGTGCAAGAAACACTTTGCATCAAATGGGGTCGGCACATCTTGAAGAACAAACCGAAACATTCCACATAGAGTGTTTCAGGAGATATCAGGTATGTATAAATTACATTTAAAAAAAATTAAATTTATTTAAATTTAAAATTTACACACACATATATATATATATATACACATCATGTTTAAGTTCACATAAGTTTGTTGCAAGTACATGTATTTAGGTGTGGATAGAAGATTGATGCATGGATGCAAGAGGGTAGAAAAAACAAGATCTTTGCATTGTGTTATGAGTTATGATAGTCACCTTAGATGGACATTATACATGAGGGATTGCTCTTGTTTATGCACTGAGTGCATTGCAGGAATCTCTCATGCATGCAACAATGAAGAACTTGAATATGTTAGTAAATGGGATATGGTGCCACTATTCATTTCAGACACATATGATGAAAATGAGGATGAAAGATTTCAAGCAATTCCTTTGATTTCAATTGATTATGACCATATTTCAGGATTGGTTAGAAAATGTACATGTGTAAGTTTTCAATAATTTAAATATTATATAAATTTAATGATATTTAAAGTCTAGAGACAATTCTCATTTTTTTATAATTTTATTGTGTAAATTTGTTGTACAAGAGATGTTTTTGCAGTCATAGCAGAGCCTGTAAACATAGAAGGTGTTAGCTATTACTTACTGCATTGCACATAAGAGAGGAATAATCTAACACGACCTGAAATAAACGATGGAATCTTATTTCCCATAGGTGAGTATGAATTTAAAATTATATATATATATATTGTGTACATGTGTACATTACCTTAAAAATATTAAATATATATTGTACAAACTTTGAGCACGAAAATGTTGTACACGTGCACATGTATTACCGCAGGTTCATGTTTACCATGTAGGTTTTGTTGTTCTGCAAGGGATATATCTAAAACAAGTAAAATTTGTTCAACATGGGATTCATTTTGTGGACTATCAAGTTGATAACAAGGTATATCAATATAGTCACCTTATAATTGCTACCGCCCTACATCTTCATGCAGTTCCACATGCACATGGACAAAAAAAATGGAGACTAGATAGTGATGACCATCAAAAATATTTACATGTTATTCAAGAGCGAGTTGAACCAGAATGTTTGAGTTAGATTATATCCATGATTTTCAAGTTCACTTGTACATGTACATACATGTTCAAGACGAGAACTTATAGTAATTTTTTTGAACTCTGGATTGTTTTAGTTACTTATAATATATGTTGATGACAAGTGTTTTAATTTGGTTGGACACAAATTAGGGGTTGAAATACATTGAGAACCTTAAATTGAGTAGATATTTCCAATTATATATTTGTTCCGTGGAATTCAAGTACTTGTTATGCACATAATGTGAAAACCTTGTCATAAAAAAAGTCATTGGAAGAGTGATGGTGGGAGTAGAAGAAAATTTAGTGTTAGTTTCAATGATCCCCAAAAGAGCATGTTTATTTATTTATATCTTCAATAATGTTGTATTTATGTATATAGTTGTATATATTTAATCAAGATGGTTAATATTATAGTTAATTAGTTTTTTCTTATGCCCTAAAAAAAATAGCAAGTGATTGCATGTCCCCTTAAGCCATCCTCTTAGACCCTTTCACTCATCTCCTACATACATTTTAAAAATTTAGGCAAGTTTAATTTATTTTAGATAGACCTTGCAACTACTTGGCATGATTGTGACTACTTGGGCATTTAACATGTGACAACATATTATATAATGAACTCCTACAATAGTCATCACTTGAACATAAGAAATTTCTAATCTAATTATTTAACTTGATTTATTGTATTTTTTTAACATTAAACTTAGATTCAGGACTCATAAATATCTATAGTTAAATTATTTACTTCCTCTAATTATATGCATATTTACTTGTCCATTATATTTTTTTATGATTTTTATTTTAGGTCTCTTATAACTAGCTAGAATGATTATGACTACTTGTGTATTGAATTTGTGACAACATAATGGATAATTTTATAATGGTAGGAGTCATTTGAATATAAAAATATTCTAATCTAATTTTCTAAGTTTATTTATTATAATTTTCTCACATGACTTAGAGTTTGACCCATGTATCTATAGTTAATTTATTTTCTATTTTATAAGATGTATCAAATTAAATTGACACATGCCCTTATGTTATGTTGCAGCATGCCACCATAAACACCCTAGGATAATAAATATGAAAATAATTAGGTTTTACATCCAATTCAAACTCTATTTCAAGTGGATTGAGGGAGTGGAGGGGTTTTGAGGTGGGGGTATTTCAAGTGGGGGTTGAATATTTTATAAAAAATCTTCTAATAAAAATGTATACTCTAGTAATTTATCTATTGAAATGTAACATGTTAAATATTATTGCAATAATCTAAATTTAAATATTTTTTTAATTTAAATTATGAACTTTATTGAATCATTGCATCATATTGGAGATTATTGTCAAGTCATAACATGGACACATGATTTCATCTTCCTATTTCCTATTAGGTTTATTCCTAGGACAAAACCCTATATTTTATAGATCAATTTGAGGCTTCTCTTGTGAAAATTATATATTTATCTAGATATATATTAATAAGGAAGAGGGATTTGATCATTTATAACAACTTGTATGTTAGTGATGATAAGAATATGAATTTGAAACTCCTTAAGAAAGATACCAATTGTTTACCATAGTTCTTATTCATGTTCCCTAAATACTAGTCTAAATGAATCAAGTGGTAATCAAACAAGTTATTTCATTGTGGAGTTTGTTGTTATTTAATGTATAGATATGCAACATATCTAGTAATTTTAGAATTTTGTTACAAGTCAAAAAGATAATAGAGGTATAATTTGAATTGAATTTTCTTAATGTTTCAAAGAATAAAATTTATTTGTTTATTTGTTCTTACTTTCTATCAATATTTTAATTGTGATGCACTTTATGTGTTCTTACTTTCTATCAAGATTTTAATTGTGATACAATTTATTTGTTCTTACTTTCTATCAAGATTTTAATTTCATCATTTTTATCAATTTTTAAAACTAGAAGAACATGTCCTTGAAATTAATAAATTATAGGCTCAAGTAAATACACTCATTTATAAAATATCATTAGTTTACTTGAGCTTGGGAGTCATTTATTTTATAATTTTTGACTACTTACTTTAATTTATTCAATGGGCATGTGCATGCAAAATATTTATTGTGATCAACATGAATGAACTTAATTATAAAGTGGCATTCATTTCCTAAAATTATACTCTAGAGAGATCAAATGTATATATCATCTAAGGAAATGTAAGTTGTAAGAGATCATCAAATAAGAAAATGTATGTATATTGAATATAAGCAAATGTATACATATATCATATAAACATGTAAGCATATCAATATTGATCAATGTATAAACATGTAACATGTTATTAGAAAAGTGCCAAATGTATGTATATCATAAAAGAAAATGTAAGTTAGAGATAATCAAATGTCAAATACTAGAAAGATCATCATATAAGAAAATACATGTAGTAAACATCATAAATCCAATGTAGGGCCTAATATGAATGTCAACTCCTAGTCGAATGATCATCTGAATCAGAACGGTTTTGCTTTGATGAATGTGTTGAGCCCTGCAAATAAAATGGTGCAAAAAATGTGTTAAATACATATAATTTATATTAAATATGTATCTAGATCTATGCATAAATATTCATGTACATATACACATGTATATATAAAAATTTAAAACTCACATGTCCACTAGCAATAGATTCATCCACAAAGTCATGCCAATGTACACGATCTAGAACAAGGCTAGGAGTGACATGACATATATCTACCTACAATATATAAATTCATATATATCAGTACATGAATATCTAGTTAAAACTAAAATTTAAAAATAATTGAAAAGGAATTGAAACATGCACATGCACACATACATGCAAGTTAGAGATAATCAAATGTCAAATACTAGAAAGATCATCATATATAAAAAATGTAAGTTAGAGATAATCAAATGTCAAATACTAGAAAGATCATCATATAAGAAAATACTTGTAGTAAAGATCATAAATCCAATGTAGGGCCTAATATGAACGTCGACTCCTAGTCGAACGATCATCTGAATGAGAACGGTTCTGCTTTGATGGATGTGTTGAGCCCTGCAAATAAAGTGGTGTAAAAAATGTGTTAAATACATATAATTTATATTAAATATGTATCTATATCTATGCATAAATATTCATGTACATATACACATGTATATATAAAAATTTAAAACTCACACGTCCACTAGAAATAGATTCATCTACAAAGTCAAGTCAATGTACACGATCTGGAACAAGGCTAGGAGTGACATGAGGTATGTCCACCTACAATAGATAAATTCATATATATCAGTACATGAATATCTAGTTAAAACTAAAATTTAAAAATAATTAAAAAGGAATTAAAACATTCACATCATCTGATATCAGATGATCCGAGTCCTCTAAAATGGCTGCCTCCATCATATCAAATGTATGGTCAAATGAGGAACCAATATCTGCATCCATCTACTATGTAGGTGAGATGGCATCGGCAACAACGAACTGGCACCAACCAACATCTCAGTAAAACCCATAGTCTATGTAGTTATCGAATGATTAGATGGTGGATCCTGACGTGCACTATTGTTGGGTTGAGCGTGATGGGATCCTGGAAGTGAACGAGCTCCGCATTCCAAATGATCTCTAACATTCTCTATACATATCCCATAGTTTGATGCAATGAAGGCATATGCCTCCAAGAGTTCCTCAGCCAAACAATGCAAATTCTTGCATGACATATCTCTTGTAAGTGCCTCAAGCTCTGTGGGAGTAGGGATGCCTACTGTTGTGAAAGGATCCATGGTGGTCCACTGTGCTAAAGATGGCATGGGTTGGGGAAGTCTAGACATCAAATAATCACCTACACTATCAGTAGATATCCTAGTGGTGGCAACTGCAATGTCACCTAAAATATCAATTGCTTCCTTTTGGGAAGCAACGATAACCTCATCTGCTATGTGGGCTAGAGTTGGGCTAAGAAAAGGAGACCTCTCACCAATCAATACCCTAAACATCGAGGCCAGTCTATCTGCTTGATGATAAGTGGGTCTATCAGAAATCCTACCACACCCCTAACTAACATATAGAGGAATGTCTAGGTAGTTGACTTTGAGGCCCAAATGGACCTCAACATACAATTGTTGAACAAAATATAATGGAATCTGGTCATTGTTTGGGTATTAACCATGTGCTACGAGAAATCGTGAGTAGATAAATGAGGCCATAACACGATCGACACATCTAGTGACCAGGTATGCCCTAACCTTACGTGCATTTTGATAAAATGGAAAACAATTGGTTTTTATCATTTCTTTGGTCACACTATCATGTATTTGTTTAAGGGGAACCTCACCATGTACTTCTTCCCACATGCGGGAAAGAATAGCAGCTACTCTATCCAGAGAAAATGCACTAGTCCTCTCAAGTTCATCTCTTAGTTTTTCTAGACTATGCAATATCGACATGCATGGTTTAGAATATATCCTTGGGTTTGCACCCTGCACTAATGAGTCTTTCAATTTCTTAATCTCATTAGTGGTATTTGCAAAAAAATATTTTGGAGGTGGAACATCTGCATTTTCCATGTTATATATGTATGTATGTACCTAAAGGAGCAATGAGACCTTGGTTTAAAAAACATATCTAGATATAGGGAATATAAGTCTAAAATAGTTCTAATAATTCATTTACTCATTAGTAATATTTCCATACCATGAACAAAAAAAATGTTCAAAATCTATCATAGTTTTTAATAATCAAAACATTCAAAATTAAACTAGATTGCACAAAAAAATAATCTAAAACAATTCTAAAATTTAAATTTACAAGTGTGCACTCTAGTACAAAATGTGCCATTAAAGACAGTTTAAAAAACATTGATAAAGGTTGCATCTAAGATTTATTTCCTACAACTAGTAATAAAGGGAAAGCATCATTACTTAACATTGGTGGTCATTTAAAATCAATTTAGTCATTATTGAAGGCACAAATAAGAGAAGAAAATGAGATAGATGATAAGCTTGTAAATATGATTTCTAAACTATGGAAGGAGAACATTAGTGCTTCCCAAAAAAAATCTACTTCATGAATATAGAATCGTTTGAAATTGGATGGAAGAATCTTAATGCTTAAAGCTATGATCTAATACATTCTAATCTATATGATGTCATGTTTATTGATCCTCTTGAAGATCTCTCAAGATTTGGATAAAACAATAAAGAAATTATTATGGGGTGGTTCGAATGAAAGTAAGTGTATTCCTCTTATTAAATGGGACACTATATGTCTTCCCAAAGGTCTTGATGTCTCATGAATTAAAGTCTTATCAAAATGGAATCATAATTTCTACACCAAGTTGATCTAGAACATGCATGACAAGCTTGATGTGTATTGGAGATAAATACTAAGAAAAAAATACCTTGACTAAATGATCAAGACAAAGTTCTAATCAATGCTAATCCACCTAGTGGTTCTCTTATTTGAAACTTCATGCTTAAAAGTAGATCAATCATTGCAAACCACTTGTCTTGGGATACCTAGAATGGAAAGTGAAAATAAATGATTAATTACCTATTTAGAATTATATGAATGTAAATATATCATAGAAGATATCTAGGGTGGTTATATGCTTAATTATTTGAACCACGTGGATTATCCAAGTGGCTTATAGTGGAATTTGAATAATTTTTATTTGGCTCCCATTCCACATAAAATCAAAAGGATTTTAATAAATGAATTTCACAAGTAAAAATTATATACCACATAGGACAAGTATTTAATATTATATAAAATATTTAGCCATATTGTATTGCTATTCAATCAAATCAGGTTATCAAATGGAAAATTTAATATTAAATTCCTTAGGTTGGTTTTCTAGATTGTGTTGGGGAAATCATGCCTCCCAAAAGATAGTGCATTTTCCTAGATGAAATTTCACATTAGAATACTTATAGGATATAGACTTCACACATTTGTCTTTACATATCTATCTAGGTTTCTACTATGCATGTCTACTAAATAATCTTCCAATCGCCTATTACTCAACTATTCATATTCTTATAAGTTCTATAATTAGCATTGTTGTGAGTTAGAATGGTCTAATTCCCTCTCACAATATCTCTTATCTCTTTTTATCAATTGGGAATATGCTTATCATTTAATTCCACTTGGGATAGAATATGGAAGGCTAGCCAATTTAAGATGAGTTAGAATTTATGGAAATAAATAAATTGATGAATCTTTAATGATAGGGACATCCCATTTAATTCTTTACAAAATAAAATTGAAATAATCATTTATGAGAATATTTCAACCAAATTTAGAATGGTTTCACATAGAGCAATTGAGTTCACTAGCTAGGACAATAAAATAACTAGCCAGGTTTCAATCTCCTATTGGGTTTATCCTATTGCTTGAGTAAGGTGGGTTTGGTGGAAATAATATGGTTGGAACCTCATTTTGGAAGATAAAAAATAAATGTGGATGGGGCTTGCAAAGGTAATTGAACTCCAATTTGGGTTGGTTCTATAATAAAAAACGACAAAGGTAATCTCCTTTGAGTTGTATCTAAGATACTCCACCCATCCACACATAATTAGGTTGAGTTAGATGACTTATTTGAGGGGATAATATTGTGCCAACATATCATTAAAGCTATGGTTATTGAAGTAAAACCCCAAATTCTAATTAATTTTTCTCTTTTAGAAGATCACCAATTATAGGCTTAGCTCAAATTTACAAAAAAATATTGTTATTTTTGGATTGTATGAGGTCCTTATTGATTAGAAAAATATGCAAAGAGGCCAATATATCTATATAATTTATAGAAAACCATAAGGTAGATCATATTGAAAATATAATAATTTAGAATGACACTGAGGCATGGACCAACATTCTTGAAACTATATAAAGAGAATAATATACATAGGTGTAACACATTATCCAAAACATACATGATACATCAAAGTGATATGTGTAAGTGAAATATTTTTTTGGTTCAATCAAAGTGATATATGTAAATCGCTTTTTTCAATGTGAAAACATATTCATATTTATATGCTATATTTTTCAACCAACCAAAAAAATTATGAAATGGACTTTACTTCATTACCTAGACCAATTATTGAGTTAAACACTATTGTATAATTTGTGTTTCATCTATCAAATTTGCACTATCTAAAGTATACTTCATCTATTCGCATGCACGACGACTGTTTAAATACATGCTCCTACACCATCATGCTCGAATTTCCATGTCTAACCTCAAATAAGTTCCATATATATTAAACACCACTCTTTTTATGCATCCTAATTAGCCAATAAAATGTATGTGAATTTTAAACTTCTGATGCACAATTATTTGACTATATGTAATATGCTAACCAAATATGATGCTCCTACTACTTCCATATAAAATCTAAAATTAACCTTGCACAACTCTCTAGAATAAGTGCATGATCATCACTATTTTAAAATAATAACACTTCAAGGTCCTTATATCTTCCTTTGTATTTTTGGTTGGATTAATGAATGTTATATACATAAATATTTAAATTTGAGTGGAGTTATAGTATTGTGATTCAATTTCTTAACTACATGAAGTTTTACATTTTCCCTTTTTTTCTCCAAATTCTTCTTACATCCATGCCTTGAATAAATGTTTCATGATCTAATTAAATTGGAAAATATGATATATCTTCATCTATGGAGGTCAATTTCTTAGTTTCATGAAGTTGTGTCATTTATTATCTTTCCTTTGAATTCTCAACTTCGCACTCTTTTTATATTTGAGTCTTTGATTATTTTCTTGGTGTTATGTTGAATTTTATACCAATCAAATACAATTATTCCAAATAATCAAAACAATTATATTTAATTATTAAAAAAAAATAAAAAATATGGAATCAATTATTCAAATTATTAATTTAATATAGTATAACAAGAAAGTTAGATTAGAAACCAACTTTGTTATATCAAAAATTAAAGTATAATTAAAATTATGGTTAAGACATGGTGATTAGATGATGAATAAGACATACAAATTGTACTCTATTAATTCTAGGATAAATCATGAAACCTCAAGAAAATAAAAATCTATGACATAATGAAAGCCACCAACACACCACCACAAGATCTAGGAAAAAATATCACATTCACAATATAAGAACTAGGAAAAAATATCAATAAACACACACCTCAAAACATTTTTTGTGGCCCCATGAGCTTAAAGTTTAGTATTAGTAGTGTCATCTTCAAGTAGAAAGATATAATGATAGCTATATTATTAAGTATATTATGGAAAATAAAGTTGTTACATGAAATTCATTGAGTAGCTCGTCAATCATAGGATTGGGAAATATATCCTTGGTTGTGAGTTTTTTTATATATAAAAATATACTCTTAAACAACATGAACCATCCTTTTTATTAAATAAAGAGTACATGGGAAGAGTGTGGACCACACTAGGTTGAATGACCCCCACCTAAAGAAGGTTGTGCACTATTGTTTAGTCTCAAGGTATTTTGCACAAAAACATATCAAGGTACTTCAATATTATTTGGTGTACTAATTGGAATCAACTAAAGTTCATGATCTTATGAAAATTTTGAGGTGATAATATATGGGAATCTATAAACATTGAGATAATTTTGGTTATCACTTCATGTAATTTTGATGACTGAGTCAATGTAACAAATTTAGATAATAACTTGGTAAGTTGTTACCCAATGATACCTTATTTAATAAATTTTCTATGTTACCCTTGATGATACCTTATTTAGGTAATAACTTGGTAAGTTGTTACCCAATGATACCTTATGTGATCTAATGAGGTGTGTGGAACCTAATTTCACCCCTATGAGAGTGTACTTGTGAGAACTAGTAGTAAATTGAATCCACATTTTAAAGAATTTGTAAATGATGGTCTCAAGTTTATGTAACTATTATTCTCCCAAAACCATGCCATAGCCTCCTAGTGGGAGACCAAACATATTAGGTCACAAAATATAGTTCTCTACAAATATTTATAAACTTCCTATGTTTCTCCATGCACGCTAGTATGCCCTTATTAGCTATCATTACATAGGAAGTATAAAACATCACAATTATAGGATAATCCTTTCACTTGGTTACTAACCATCTCTTCATGGATTAGTATCTTGGGGTAAACCCATAATAGTGGTGTACAATTTTTCAGGAGGAAGGAAATTTTTAAAATTGTGCACACATTCAAAATTTCATGTTTTAAAGGGTTCGTTCGAACTAAGGGGTTTGCACGAACACAAAAGATGGGTTCAGTCGAACCCCTAGTTTGAGTGAACCCCCTTTTGCATGGTGGGTTCACTTGAACCCTATAATGCCACGTTTCTCAATAGAAATGAATGGAAAATTAACAAAAAAATAGGGGTTCGAGCGAACCCCCCTTCGAGCGAAGGGGGGTTCATTCAAAGGGGGGTTCGCTCGAACCCCCCTTTTTTCCCCTTCTCCCCTTCTTCCACCAAATTTTAGCAGATTTCTGCCCTTCAAAGCTCGGGTTGAGGATGAAAATGGAGGATAATTCACAAACCCAACTAGACAATGGTAGTCCTCAGAATGAGCTATCCAATGAATAAAATTTTAATATGTTTTGGTTTGATTATGTATGTGTTTTTTTAGTTTTAGTAAACATAGGTTTTTCACTGAAAATCAAGCTCTTTGTTTTGCACTTGTGGAAAAATAGTAGATTATCAAAATAATTTTTTTAAAAATATTTTCATGTTGGGTATTGATGTCCTTGATCCATTAAAAAAATAAAATTGAATTTTGATACATACAGAAAAAGTTATGTTGTATAAAGTCCACCTATGTCTGAATTGCAATTGGTTTGACTTCGAAACTTGATTAAGGAAAAAATATTCAATAAAAAACTATGATACCAAATGGAAGTGCTAGATATCATAGTTACAAATCTAAATTAAAAAAATGAGAATTTTATCCTTCATACAAAAAAAGTAATGTTGTATGCGGTGAGCGTCACTTTTTTAAAATGTTGTTTTTTGAAAAAAAATGGTTTTTGTGGGAGATAGAAAAAGAAGTGCAATCTGATTCCAATTTTTTTAAAAAAAATAGTTTTAGAATCTACAAAAAAAATGTGTTGAGACTCTAGTTTGTATCATCTTCAAATTCCTCATGGTTTAACCGCTATAGGTGCCTGAATGTGAAGATTTAGTTAAAAATAATAATTTTAGTGTCCAGTTTGGCCAAAAATTGTAAACCACTATTGTGGGATCACCCCTTGACACCTAGTGAGTGGAGACTTAGATTAGTGTGCTTGGTATGTGACATGATGTCATATTATATGCAATATTATTTAAATGATAGTTCTTGAGGCATTATTCATATTGTGCATGATATGTAATATTAGTTAATTGATAGTTCTTGAGGCATTATTTGGATAGTGTTATTCTATAAATTTATCCTCAATTAATCTATCTAACTTGAGCTCAATTATTTGAATGTGTAGGCCTTTAATTTAAAATTTAGCATAAATTTCATATTCTGCACCACTAATAATTAATTTTTTTATAAAATTTTCATCAAGACTTGGTGATATTCTTGTCAAATTATATTGAAAACCCATATTTCAGGTCTGGAATAAGATCATTTGTATGGAATATTAGTTATCATAGATGAAGAAAATGTGATTTCTTTGTTTGGTCTCATCTACCATGGGTATCTTCAATTTTTTTGATCTTTCCTCCTACTAACATTTTGTCTAATTTTGTCTCAACTCTTGTGTTGACATTGAGGTTTTAAGTTAATAATTGAGTTTCATATTTGTAATTTTTTCTTAATATAAAAACATATAAATTGTTATGCCTGTGCGAAAATGGGAGTTTTGGAACAGGTATGGATACCCATCAAAGCATTTAAATTAAACAAAAAATGCAATTAGCAGCTATAAATCGATAACTATGTAAATAGATTTGTTGAAAATGCTTTAGAAACTTTCAAGCACATGCAATTCATGTTGTAAAACCAAATTCCATGACTTTTTCCCTACTTGGGCCAAAATGGTAGCTTTGGAATAGTGCAACCAACCTGGGAGGACGCCTTGGAGGGTGATGGAGGTTTCTCAAAGGTGACGTTCGCTTCTTCACATGCTCCACATTTGGGTTCGTTGCACTGTTCTTCCACTCTGTCTCTATTCATCGTGAAAATGATAGGGACTTTTTTTTTTAAATCCCTAATAAGGGGGTTCGACCAAACACTATTTCGCTCGAACCCCCTTATTTTAATATTTTCATTCATATGTGGGGTGGGTTCAATTGAACATAGGGTTTGGTTGAACCCTATGGTTCGACCGAACCCATATAAAGGTTCGCTCGAATAGTTAGGTTCAACCGAACCCCTTCATTTTGTGTAGACACAAAAAATGAGTTTTTCCTTCCTCCACAAACATGTTAACCACTTATGTGGGATCACCCTGTACTATTGCAACATGTGTTTCTTTAGGATCCTCATGAAATCTAGCCACAAGAAAAATTGCATGCATGATATTCGGTCTAGTTGCAGTTAGATATAGTAGTACACTAATCATAGATCTATATTTGTTCTGATCAACCTTATGTGAATCATCATATTTTTTCAATTTACAACCAGTCACCATAAAAGTGCATACCAGTTTGGATTCATCCATTCCAAACTTCTTCAACATCTATTTGACATACTTAGACTATGAAATGAAAACCCCTTTATCTATTTTATTGATTTGTAACCCAAGAAAGAAAATCATCTCCCCAAACATTGACATTTTAAACTCTTTCTATATTTCTTTAGCAAATTTCTCACACATAGCTTCATTTATTCCAAATTTATTTCCATCCACATACACAACAATTATCAAGATCTTGTCCTCCTCAATTTTGAAGCAAATATTACTATTTGTGGTGCCTATTTTGAATCCTTGTTGTATAAAATATCTACCAAATCTTGCATACAAAGCTCTAGTAGCTTGCTTTAATCCATATAGTGCCTTATTCAATTTATATACCATATCTCATAGATATGAGTACTAAAATATTTCTAGTTGTTCCATGTAAGCATCTTCTTCCAATTCACCATTCAAAAAAGCAGACTTTACATCTATCTAATAAACTTTAAATTCCTTATGTGCTGCAAATGCCAAAAATATTCTGATAGCTTCCATCCTAGCCATAAGATAAAATGTCTCTTCAAATTCTATTCTTTCCTCTTGTGAGTAAACCTTACAATTCTTGCTTTATTTCTTACCACTTCTCCTTTCTCATTCAATTTGTTTTTGAATACCCACTTAGTTCAAATTATGTTCTTGTTTGCCAGTCTAGGAACCAATTCCCAAGTCCGATTCTTCTCAATCTGCATAATTTCTTCTTCCATTGCCTTCATCCAATGTTCATCTTTGCATGCTTCACTTATTGTCTTAGGTTAAACTTTAGAAGTAAACACAAATTTACCTCTGCTTCAACGACTCTGCTTCTTGTCAATACTCCTTTCCTCTTTTCTCTAATGATTTGTTCTTCAAAATTATTATTTTACACATACTTAGGGGTCTTAAGTGTCTTCTCTGAAGCTTCTTCCTCTTCATTTGAAACTTATTTTCCATCAAATTTTTCTTCTTCTCTGTAATTAGTTTCATCTGACACATATCCATCCATTGTAATTGAATTCTACAAGTTTTCATCAACCTTAACAATTCCACTTTCAACAATCTTTATCAACCTTTTATTATAACATCTGTAATCTTTGCTTCTAGTAGAATATCCAAAATACTTTCACCATACCTTGCATCAAACTTTCCTAAGTTATCTTCTTCTCTTTTGATATAACATTTGCTTCCAAATATTCTAAATTAGTTCATAGTAGGAATCCTTCCATACCATAACTCATAGGGAGTCTTTTTACTATTAGCTTTGGCTTGAACTCTATTAAGTATGTAAATAGCAGTATGAATTTCTTCTCTCTAGTAGACTTTTGATAGATTTTCCTCTTGCATCATAGTCCTAGTAGCTTCTTGAACAATCCTATCTTTTCTTTTAACAACTCTATTCTACTGAGGAGTTATAGGGGTAGGCAAATGCCTCTTTATGCCATGAACTTCATAAAACATGTTAAACTCATTGGATGTGAATTCGCCACTTCTTCTAGACCTCAAACGTTTAATTTTCAGACCCATTTCATTCTTAACCATAGATTTAAATGCCTTGAATTTATCCAGTGCATTAGATTTTTCCCTAAGAAAAGCAACCCATGCCATTCTAAAATAATCATCAATCAAAAGCATAAAGTAGTTGTCACCTTGTATAATTCTCACCCTTGTAGGACCGCAAATATTTGAATGTACTAATTCTAATAGTATGGTAGCAGATTGTTCCTTTCCTTTGAAACTACTCCTTGTTTGTTTTCCAAATTGACAACTCTCACAAAAAACATTGACAGGCTTGTGATTCTTGGTAGGTCTCTCACTGCATGAACTTAACTGATTCTTTCCAAATTATCAAAATTCATGTCACACATCCTTTAGTGCCATAACCAACTATCATTAATCTAAGACATAAAGCAATGACCATCAGCACCTTTAAGTTGATAGATGTTTCCATCTATCCTTTTACCAACAACAATCATAGTTTTGGACCCTTTTGATCTCACATATTTCATCCTTAAACACAAGAATATATCCCTTTCTACACATTTGTCCAACACTCAAAAGTTTATTCCTTAAACCCTTCACATAGTAAAAATTATCAGTTTTATGCTTGCCATCAAAACTGATTGAACCTATTCCACAAATCTTATCTCCTAAATCATCTCCAAATTTAACTACTCCTCCATCATATTTTTCAAGTTTAACAAACTTACTTTTGTCTCTAGTCATGTGATTAGATAAGCCACTATTAACAACCCAATAATTCTTATCTTCTTTAACATGAAAGGTAGATACCAAAGTACCTTCAATTTTCTCCTTCTTCTCTGAGATTATTTCCTTCACACAACTTCCAAACTTAGTAGAAGTAGATTAATCTTTTATATCCAAGAACAAGCAGTCATTGTCATCAAAGTCTCCATAATCATATTCATCATCAGAAATACTAGCATCTTCTCTAGCATTATAAGCTTTCTTAAGCATCTTTTCTTTATTCTCCTTAATCTTATAGTTTACAACTCTTTTTGGACATATTGAAGCATAATGACCTATTTCACCATAGTTAAAATATTTGAATGATAATTTATCTTTGTACTTATCGGTGCCCTTCTCCATTCTTCTTACAAAGTTAGCTTCAACATCATCAAGATATTTCTTATATGAATCTTAAACCTTTTCTAATACTCCAGCCTTGAAAGTAGACTCTACATTTATACCATTTTTCAAGCCCTTTTTTTCCTTATTTCAAAAGAAGTTATTGTACCAATCATTTGATCTCTAGAATAAGTATCAAGATTTGCAATTTACTCAATAGCATATACCTTTGCACTATAAGAATCGGGAAGAGATTTGAGAACTTTCTTTACCACTTTAGATTCTTTGACTTGTGCACCAAGACCTCTCGTTGTACTCACTAGCTCATCAAATTTGTGCATGTAGATTTTGATTGTTTCATCTTCAAACATATTTAGGGTCTCAAGTTGTGCCTTCAAATTCTGCAGCTTTACTTGTTTGACTTTTTCATCTTCTTCATAAAAGCTTTCTAGCTTATCCCAAACCTCTTTAGCAATATTCAAACTCATAAATTTTACTAATTTAGTATTTGAAAGACTATTCACAATAATAAATCTTGCCTTAGCATTGATCTCATGTGCCTTGATCTCTGTACTTGTACTTGGACCATTTTGAGGTGGAGTATTGTTGAGAAAATATGTATCAACCCTACAATTACATAAGGTACTATTGATTAAAAAAGGTATTGTTTAGCCGGCAAGGATAGGGGGGGATCCCCCCCACAAGGGGTCTAGGGGATCATCCCCTCAGCTAGAGGTCTAGGGTGAAACATGCCTCAGCAAGGGCTCAAGGGCAGTGCCCTAGAGATAATTTTTTTTGATACACTTTATTATTGTAAATCTAGACCGTTCATCATTATGTCTCATAGCTATGGTCGATATTTTATTAGCCTGACTTGACCTAGAAGGTAACCCTATTTATGAGGGTGTTGTAATAGGACTATGTATTATGATGTATTCTAAGATTCTGAAAGCGGCTATGTTTCCTTTGGTTCTCTAAGTGGTGATATTCTTGTGAGAAGCTTGCTCTAGAAGTATATTTTAATCTTTGTGATTCCTAAATAATATATTGGGTAGATTTTGGAGTGTGGGGTTTTTCTCCCGAAAGGGTTTTCCCCATGTAAATCATTGTGTTGTGGTATGCATGATATTTATATCTATTTTTGTTTAAGTTTCTATAACTGTTAAGGATCTGTAAAATTTTTACATTATTCTCCTCTCAAGATTAGTGTAGGAAGTTGTTCTGCTACCTTAGCTTCCTTAAAACTATATACAATTTTATAAGAGTTTTTAATCTCAAATCCTTGACATGTTAGATATCCTTCCATATTTGACTTCTAGAATGCATAATCTATGCCATCAAATCTAGGGCATTCCAAAGAAACCTTGTTCGTCATCCTAGATCAACCCCAAGTGGTTAAGCTCTTTTCTAAGGTACCTTGCTCTAATACCAATTGTTGAATGAACAGGACAACTGAGAGGGGGGGAGGGTGAATTAGTTGTAGAAAATTAAAACATAAAAACCCTCAACAGTATGTAGTCAATAAACCCTTATTATGTTAGTATGATTAAACATGAAATGCAAGCAACAAAAATTGAAATCACAACACCATACACAAGATAACACCAAATTTACATGGAAAACCCAATGAGGGAAAAACCAAGGTGAGGATTAGCTCACAATATAAGCAATTACAAAACCGATACAAGGGATCACTACCAGAACATAATGCGTTGCCCATAAAGGCTCATTGCCATAGAAATAAATATAAGAAGATAGAAGAGAAATATTACATGGAGAACACTTTCTCAATGAAATAGGAATCCACCACAAATTCTCCAACACTTTCACAGTCTTACATGAAATATTTCAGACACTTTTAACTCACTACTTTCAAGAATCCAATACATGAAATTCACACTGCTCTGCTCAAACTCGCATCACACACATCACTCACATTCATCTTGCATCTATATTACTTATCTCTTATATCTCACAACACCATTACACTTATTTATATCAACCTCATCCTCAAAATCCTTCTCTAAGGTCGACAACTATCTGTTACACTTACAAATTCAAATTAGGTTCACACCTAAACATTCCCATGGTGGATAGGAATAAAGGTGGCCTAGATAAATCCTTAATTAGGACCCAAATAGATCCCAACACACCTCAACACACTTTTACAAGCCTCACATGTAGTGCTAACACAAGGTCGGCAACACCCATGCTAAACACCATAAAACATTAAGTACATGCTCCTTCAAATCAATCTAAAAGTTTTAGACAACAAAATTCACTTGAACATGAACTAGAATAATCTTTGAACTACTTGAGATCCATCAACCATTTCATCCAAACTCACATCATACAAATACTTCAGCTCACGACAACTAGTAAACCTTATACACACACTAACATGTATGAAACTCACTTTGTACTATACCAAGTCAAGTAAAACCTTGAATATAGTATGATACAAAAAATATAAGAAACTTGCCAAATCCACACAACCTGAAGCCAAATGGTGAAGAAATTCGGAGCAAATAAATTTCTCCCAAACCACAAAAAAAAATCGCTCAAAAAGTGGTTCACACATTGGTGAAAATATCTCACTTTGTACCATGATCTAGAAACTCAAACTCTAAATATAGCAACCTCTGAAAACCTTGATTAACTTGTCAGATCTGAATAGGCATAGCATCAACATAGAAGAATCATGGAGCACAATACCAGAGCACATTATAAATACTTGCACAACACTGTTTAAACTATTTACTTTGATTATCAAATTTTCTCAAAAGCACTTGGAAACCAAGTACCAAAGACATCATCTTAGCTCATTACTTCATTCCAAATCATCTTCATACACTGCAACAAAATGATAGATACATGTACTCACAATAATTCCTCAAAGTCCCAACTACACATGCACAACCTGCAACAACCTGTACTCTTATTTTCACAATTTTCTCAATATCCTTGACAACTTCATCATGCAACACCTTCCCTAATGCATAGTTGACATCAATGATAATAGCAGTCAGTAGACTTCCTATTTAAATCAATGACAACACCTTCATACTTGAAACAAATAAAATAATAAATAGCTATGCAATTTAGCAAATAAAATACTAGATATCTAAAAATAATAATAAATATTTTATATTAAATTTAAGTAGAAATAAATTAGTTTCTAAAATTTTAAATATTTTAAATATATTTTAGTATATATTATAACTATATTTTATGTATTATCATGGTCTCAAACTGACTCAAAAGAAAGGTTCGAAGAAAGTGTGGCTTGAGGGGGATTCTCTGAATATCATTAATAATTTGAAAAAATTGTGCTACCTCCTCTTGGACTATTGAAACTATGATAAATGATTCCATTGATATCCTTAATTCCTTTGATGATTTTTATATCTCTCACATTTTGAGAGAGGGAAATAGTTTGGCAGATATCTTTTCTAACTTAGGGGTTCATGGGGCCCGAGAGTGGGATTTAAATGACCCTCTTCCTATAGAGGAAATTGTAACTATTAATCATGAAGCACAAATATAAGAGGAATAATGGTGTTGTGTGGCATTGGGTGTGCATGTTTTTATCACATGGAAGGCTATGATTTGGAGGAGTGGTATTCAGGACTTGACTTTCTCTAATGATACTAAGGAGGATATCCATAGGGATTGGATTACTATGTCTATTAATTACCTCTGCCACGTCTATTTTCTTACACAGATTGTGGGTAGCCTTAGTGTTGCTTTCTCAAGAAGTTTAATTTCTAATGTGAATGTTATGAATTGCCTTGGCTCTGTGAGTTTGGATGCCATGGGTGGTGACAGGAACCGTGTGGAGCCCTTCTCTTGCAATTTTGTTAAGAAGAATGCAGAGGTGTAGGCGATTCTTGGGAAGGGAGGATTGACTCCCTATATTGAAAAATTGCATGGGAATAACCCTCAGACGACTGCTCTTGTTGCCAAAAATTGGAACAACAAGGTGTTGAAACTTGGAAGGAAAAAGTTCAACATTATTGAAGACCTTATAGGTCACATTACTGGCTTACAGATGGAAGGTATGAAGTTATACAAAGACAAGAAAGAGGTGCAAAATGCTATGAAAAACTTCTTTAAAGTGGAGGAAGCCAAGGACTTGAAAGCGGCGAAGAGCAGGGAATATTGGAGGAAGACCATCAAGGCTCTGTGGGTAGATGTTGTTGAGGAGTTAATGAGGTATATTTCTCTTTAAGTTTATTATTATGAGGTGAATGCTTATCACTTCATCCTTCTTAACCATTTATGTCATAAGAAAATAATTTATTTTCCTTTTTACCTTTTGGCTTTGTTGGATGCTGGAATTATTGACCATAAGAAAAATCAGAAGAACCATGTTCTTCATGTGGGGTTAATTCTCCTTATCTTTGACTATTGCAAAGCCTTTGAGGTGGTTAAACCACTTTTGAATCCTAAGGATGTGAAAATTAAGGAGGATAAGGGTTATGAAATTGTTTCTGAGGAGGAAGTGGTCTGTAAAAATAGGAAAAAAGGGAAGCTTATTTTGCGAAAGGAGTCAGAGTTGGAAGATGTGGATTTTTTTCTGGACTCCCTTACTACTATGGATGAGGATATGAGATCCCCTACTCTGGGGAACTGTAAAAAAGAGGGTTCGAGCCCCAACAAGGGTTATGAGACCAGCAACGATGACCCTGGTGATGAAATTATTAGTCGGAGTAGAAATGATATGAAGGACTTGGTTGGGGAGGTGTCGTCTCCTCCCCCAGCTATGAAAAATAGGGAATTTCCTGTGGAGGATAGTATGAGGAAGGTGGTGAGGTCTGCTTGTAAAAATATTGAGTTGGACACTCCTCTTAAAAGGGATGGTAGACAAAATGTTGTGGGGTCTCTGGAAGGTAAGGAATGGGTTGTTGGGATTTATTTTGGTGGGCATTCTATTGTGGAACCTCCTATGGTGGATGAAAAGGATGGCGATTGTGGCTGAGATCGTGGAGTCCATCCAAAAGATCAAATCATCGGTTGTGACGTCGATTGCTGCTGAAAAAGGTAAGGAGATTGTTGCCGATACGAATAAGGTTAGCTCCTTTCATGACGAGGATGATGAGGGTAAAGAGGTTTTCAATATTGGTAAACATAATATTATTGATGTCTTGGGAGCTGCTAAAGAGGGCTCTATTGTTTTTTATAATCTTTTTAAATGAAATTTCCATAGATTAATATGACTAATTTGAAAGTGAGGGGTATTGCGAGCAAAACAGAGGATTCCTCTGTTCAGGATCAAATTCATGACTTCATGAAATCCTTGAAGATTTTGGCAGAGGAAATGCTTTTGATGAAGCAAAATCTTGAAGGAAGAATCCTTAATTTAGAAAATCTCATGGAAAGGATTATTGCTAATATGGAGAATGGAAAAGAGGGGAACAAATTTGGGTTTAATGCTGAATCTACTGGTATGATGTCCCCTGTGGTAATGTTAAAAAAGGTAAAGATGTTGTTGATGATGATATTGATGGTAAGTTGATGGAAGGCGAGAAGGCTGGTGACAAGGGTGTGAGTTGTGTTTTGATTGGGGAAGTAAAATCGAGTGGCCCTGGGGTTCGAACCCATAACAAGACCAAGGCTTAGGTTGGTGCTACTGCTAATGATGTGAGTGCTATTGGGGATGAAGGTGTTAAGAATGTGGCTTGTGATGTTGAGGTTGCAGATATCCTGAATAATATGTAATGTTGCTTTGTGGGTTCCTTCTTTTTGGTTGATTGTTCGATGTGATCTTGTTGTGGGTGGTTTATTTTGCTTTAGATGACTTTTTCTTTTGATACAACTACTTTTCGATGTAAAAGGTTTTGGGCCCCTTCAAAACCCATTTTTTATCTTTAATCAAAACTATATTTTATGTATTTCATAAACAAATTAATAAGTTGCATATAAATATATATATAATATTTATTATATTTCTAAACAAATAAAATCAAAATAAAAGAGAATATAGAATAGTGAAAATATTAATTAAAGAAATTATTAAAATGATTAAACTTCATTTCAAGTACTTTTTCAATTTTCTAATAAAATAATTCTCAAATAGTGTAGAAATATATTATCTTTCAAGCATTTTTTATTGGATTTATAAATAAACAAAATAATATATGTTTTCATGTATGTATGAAGCATACAAAAACTTGTTAGAAACGATGTTCATAATATTTGAAGTAGTTCTTAAGTATTTGAGTAGTCCAAAGTTTGATATATCAAAGTCGAAATTCTTAGTTTTATAATCTTTCCTCAACAAAATAGAAACTCTATTCTTTGATGAATCTTGATCAATGATAAATTAATAATAAAATAAATTTAATATATTTTATATTAAAGTGCTTATTAAATAAATTTAATTGTACTAGCATATATCTATCATAAAAAAAGTCAATGTAAAATATGTCAAGAGATATCATTCTTGAGGTGACTTTTTTCATTGGATTTATAATTTAAGTGTAATAGGTTCTTGAGAGTGATGTTAGATTTCCACAATCCATTATATTGATTGATTGGTGTTCTTGGATTTGATTGTGTGTATATTTTTGACATCAAAAAATATACATACAATCAAATCCAACAATAATCAACAATATTACTTAGATATATGAGCAAAAAAATAAACACTTATTGATAAGTATGAGAAAGTATAAAATAAATATGTGAGGGAAGATAATGATGAAGAGAAGATGAAGGATAAAATTATGTGCATTTTAGCTTCAACAAATGAAAAATTTAATCTTTCAATTTCATGAATGAATTCAAAAAAAAAATTATTGTTTTTGTTGATTCTATTAGTAGTTATAACTTTATCAACATGATATTAACCAAGAAAAATAGGTATAACTAAAGTAAACCAATTCTATTCAAATAGATGGTAAGGATATATTTTTAAAAATATTTGAAGATCTCTATGGACCAATATGGTTTTCATCAAAAAAAAATTCTTTGGATATGGATGGATTGGATATTATTGATTATATATTTAAAGGAAATAAAGATTAATGTGTAGGAGTTCAAGAAGATTTAGTTTTGATGGAGGGAGACTCTCCCTCAAACATAACCATATAGAGATAAACAAATTTCAAGAACAATAACCTGCAACTTTTATTATATCTTCATGAAATATTTTGAAAAAATACAATCAAATGCATTACAATGATTTGGTCACAAGACCACTATTAAAAAAATTTAGGTTACAAATACATGCAATTTTGTAAATGACAAAAATGGCCACTGATACCTCAACCTCTATTATGTGCTAAAAAAGAAAGAAATTCAGCTATCTTCTCATCCAAAATAAATCTATTTCCATTTGTTGCCACTTTATATGATTTTTCCACTTTCCAACAAACTATGACTTCCACTTTGGTGCAAAACTAATCCAGTGGTCCCTTTTGTTGGCCTTAAGAAATTTCCAAATTTTAGTCCAACTTCTAGGAGCCATAACTTTTCTCTCGGGTGTCGGATTGACAAACTGTCTACATCATTGGAAATATCTCAACGTGTGATAGGAAAAAAAATGTCCCTTTAGGCATCTTTTGATTTTGATGATTTTTTGGTCCCATCTAGAACCTCTAGGTGCCTCAAAATTGACTTTAAATATTTTAAAGGGATTTTTAAGAAAAAAAATTGATCTCACAAATGACAAATGATATTGAATTGAATTACTGTAATGCCCCGCCAAGTAACCCTAAGGGAAGTTATAATTAACGACTTAAATGAACCAATTTTTTTAAAAAACTGTAATTAACATACACATTCACTTACTAATTAACAACAACAGGTCTAAGGCTACAAGGTTGGGATTACTTAAACCCACACATACATCTTACATATAACATAACATTAAATTACTTTAAGCAATAAGTATTTAATCAACATATATGTATAACATAACATAATGAGATAACCATCTAAGATACAATTTTCATAATCATTAACATAATCAATAGTTACATCTCTCATTCCCAGAATGAGGCAATAGTATAAATGTGTTACAATTACAAAATTTCACCTCATAAACATAAGAGGGATAAAATAACTTATACAAATTGAAATATTATAATGCTTGAATTTAAAACAAGAACCATGAGCTTTCCAACCAGATGGCTCACCACCAAGTACTGAAGATAAAGGGGAACCCAACGGTGTATGGTGCATGTTCCACCCAACCAAGTGGTACTCGAAGGCCCGCCCCCATGCTAAGAGATAGTAACAACGTAATATGGACAAAGATCTACAACCTCTAACCAAAGGTAGACTCATACTGACACAAATTGACTCAACTAAACACATGTACAACATAATTCTAACACACACACGGTCACATTACTTCCAGACATATAATTGATTAAGTATGATAAGAAATCTATACACATAAAACAAACACCAATATTGTCCTAGACAAAGTGTCATCGCACAACTAGTCATGAGATCTCGTCTGGGCATTCTTCATAGGCTCCGGTAATCCTGGTGACCTCAACTGAATCCCGGCCCTCATGCTCACTCATACGGAATCAAATACCTCTCATAAGGACAAGATAGATGACTATGACATTTCAGGCCCTCTCACTCATCCCAAGTCTAAACGAGCCCTTATGTCTATGAGTGAGGCTAAATTATCTTGATTAATGTGAAATGCATCCTAATCATCTAAGTACATTAATTTAGTTATCACTTGATTAAACTACTTCCAAAGGTTACCCAGTCTTACCTCTTACGGGCTCTAGCCCTTAATGGAAGCCACTCTTCTATTTGACAACACACAAACAAACCATCTACCAAGGGAATCACAAGTGCATACAACCTAGGTATCATAACCACTCCATCTCTAGGAGGACAAATAATATAACTCACTCCAACAACTGAAGGCAACCATAACACATAATCCACTCCTTCCAAAGGAGGTACAAAACATCCCCATTCGTGGAAACCGAGTAAATTATTGAAAAGACACCATGCACTACCCAAGGGAAAACATAATTGGTTGGCATAAAGAATAGATAACCCTCATCCTCTAAGATCCTCTAGAAGACTTACAATTTTGGACTAGCACTTAATCCCATTTCCCAAAACATAACTTGAAGAAAAATTTACAAAAAAGCATTCAAGTAATTTAATCAAATATAATATTTGGATTTCCTAAATCCATCCTTAATGATTAGGTAACATTGAAAAATTCAAAGGTAAAGGGTTAACTCAAATAATCGTATAACCCTTTTACCATTTTCATTATAGTAATTCTTAAACAATTTAAACTTACATCCCTTTGCAAAATACGAAGAAAATAAATTTAAAAGGCAATCATGAGGATATCTCTATTTTTGGATATACTAAATCCATATCTCTTTCATATTCCAATCACAATAATTTAATTGCCCTAATAGAAAATAAATAGATTAAAATAATTAATTGCTTCTTCAATATAATCAACTCCTAAATTTACTTTTAAAAACAACATAAATCTATGCAAGTAAACCCTTCCCATTTTTTAACCAAATCATATATCTCTTCAACTCTCCATTTAAAACATGGAATTTCCTCAATATATATATATACTAAAATATATTTTTCCCCTATCAATTTAACCATGCATTCAATTTGTTTCCAATTAAATCTCCAATATTACTAAATTACGGGCAATAAAATATAATAAAGTAAATATTAAATGTACACTAAAAAAATATATACACATGCTATATATACATCTCTTATATTTAATTATATAACCCATCATATATATATTAAATATATTCAAATAAGAATTATAAAATAAATATATTATTTTAAATCCGAATTAAATATTATTTAATATAAAAGAAATCTCACATAAATATACAACTCATATATTTATATAAATAAATATATATACATATATATATACTCATAATATATATGTATATATATTACTTATATACAAATATTATTTAAATCACCGAAACGGAGGCTTACTCACAATTCACACCCTTACACACATCAAGGGTTTCTTTTAAAAACAAAAGGGAAAGGAGAGTGGGGGGCACGACTGTACATTTGTCGCTCCCCCAGCTCCCATGAAGGCGGTGAGGGGAGCTGTGGAGGGGGTCTCCCTCCACACAACTGCTCCCATATGGGGACAGATTTGGGGAGGTAGATCCTCCCCAACCCTCGAACCAAAGACTAACACAATGCCTAAAAAAACAACGAAATAAAATTCACATTTTTTTGAATTCTGTGAATTTTTCAAAAACAAAAGCGTGTATGAATGACGAAAATAACATTTTAACCAGTATATTAATAAACACAAAAAACTGTATATATATATATATATAAAACTCATATCCATATATTATATATATAAATATATAAAAATGGATCTAGCATAATAAACAAATTGGGAAAATTTTGTGAAAACATTTAGCTACAGGTGAAAATATGAAAATTTTCCAGAGAACAATCCAAAATTCACAGAGGTTTAAAACTAAATCATTTTAATCAATTTTCCCTCAATTCAAAGACAATAAAAGAACAAGAACTAAGAGGAATCTAGATTACAACCAGAAACTTTCAAATCCTCTAGATTTCTCCTCCCAATTTCTACAGAGGTTTTTGAATATATATATATATATATTTTCTACAATGATTGACTAAAACAAATCTAAGTGTTGTTTTACCCATAAGTTTATTTAATAACAAACTAATATTTTCCTCAAATAAACTAAATTCAACAGATGTTTCATAATTTCCTTGAAGAAATTTCACGGGAACAACATAAGCTTTTAATGTTATTTATTTATTTTCTTTCTTCTAATAACAAAATTATTTTCCTAAATAGATTTAACAATCAAATCCTTAATCACTACTATTTTAAAATAAAACCAAGAACAATACAAAAAACATACGAGAAAACCTGAGTCAAGAAGCTTCAGGAAATGGAAATTTGATGCAGAGCCTCCTCCAAAGCTTCCACAGCTTCTATCCAACAATCAAGTGATTCCAACCAAGAAGGCAACCAACAAACACAACAATTACCAGAACAATTCCAATGTAAATCCACAGCCAAGAATTTCCCCAAAACATTCCTCTGTGTATGTTTTTCCAAAAAAATATCCTCACACTTGTGAAGAAGCTTTTCCTCTCCAAAATTCTCTCCGTGAATGAATTTGCAACAACCTCTTTTAATAAATTAAATTCTCACATGCTGACACAATTGAAAATATCTTCAACAACCAAATTAATTTCCATTTAATTTAATATTCCAAATAATAAATTAACTCCAAAATGTGAAACTAATTTCCCAATTGAGCTTAAATTCAAAAATACATTACATTATTTGCTTTCTTTTAATTTACTCAACATAAAATTTAATTGATTAATTTTAATTATTTAATAAATAAATTCAACCCTTTTGGGATTAAATTTAATTAAATTAAATTTTATTAATAAATTTAAGTATAAACTTCCATCCACAATTTCAATTTTAATTTAAATAAATAACAACTTTTAAACAATGCAATTATTCTATAAATATTAATTTAATGAATAAGCACCTCACATAATCAAATATCAATAAAACAAGGTAAACCACGACTCAACAAACATGACTAAAAACACACTATGGCTATGGTGTAAACTTGACACAAGCTACATAGTTACTATCTCCCATTCAACTTAACCGTTGGATCGACAAGCTCAAACCTGTGAAACTAGGTGAAGTCGATGTCATGTACCTGCAAACCTAAAAACCAAGTAAACAACAATATATAATATAAACAACATAAAATAAACACAGTGAAGAGGAAATCACATAATTGCAAGGCGCTCACAAGCGAGTGATACGAACCCGTCCCCTTCACCAATACACTCATCAAAACTGACATTTACATCTTACTCAATAATCTCATATGAAATCATATGTTATATCTACTAACATCATTACACCAATTAAAGCATGTAAAATAAAGCATTAGATAAACCACATCACATCAAATAGTCTATCGCTCTATTATTAGCGATCAAATAACACACAAGATATAGTATCAGAATATCCAAAAACAACTCAAAGCAAAACAAGGACACATTGTCCAGTCTAGAGAGTAAAACAGAGGGGTATTAAAATTACTCACCATTGAAGAGATTTCTATAAGATTTCATGTCCATATGTGCATAAATTCAAACTTACTAAGAATAGTAACCCGACCATTTTTAGCCCTTTTTGAAAATTTATTCACCAACCCTAACAAAAATCAAATTAAACATTTTTTGGGGATGCAAGATTGATCTTACAACCTAAATTCTCCTATATTGGGTTTAGAAAAATAAATTACATTGCAGGATATTACACATAATGGAGACCAAAGAAAAGTTAAACTAATTTATAGAGAAAGTTCAAGAATGTATAGAAGAATGCATCAAAGAATAAGAGAAAGATCAACAAGAGTAATAAGTAAATAAAGAAGAGGAAAATATTATTTCCCTTCATGAGCCAACAAAATAAGTGTCAATAAGGTTGAGTAATTAATGAATATTTCAAAGATAACAAAGTGTGCAATATATAGACAAGTGCATCATTGTGACTGGCAACAATCATGGAGGCATGGTACTAAATTAAATCAACATGCTAATCAATATGGATCTTTAAAGCATCAAAGGGTAAACTACCATAGTAAATGACATCACATAAGAAATGAATATTCAAGGTATTAAATATGGAAATTCTATGAAAAATGATGACTTTTGAGTGCCATGTGATCATGAATGAGATCTAGGTACATTTGAGAAAAAATCACTAGGAATGTCACTTATGAAAGGTTGAATGATAGGGAATGACATAGTGTTTGTAGTGAATTTTAATAGTCTTAGTATTTGTATTCTTCTTATTTTTTGAGGAATAAACATATCAAGGAGGGATGAAATTTATTTACCTAAGAATATGCTATTATAATATATCAATTATTGGAGATGACAAGATGTGAAATAAATCCCTCAAGTTAGTTATATTGGGTCATGTGGAAAATATTTGAATTAATATATATTAGGAAATAAAGAGGCCTACATTAGGATTATTGATTTACTCCTCCATTTTGTTCTAGGAGGTATTAGGATTTGATATTATAGTGACAAAAAAGTTAATGAGTCCTGATTTATTTGTATGCTAGGGCCTTATTTTAACCCATCATTGATAATTAATCTAAAAAACTCCAAGTAAGCTCCCCTTTCATGAATTTTGATGTTTAACAAAATTCTCATGTATTTTTGTGTTTATTGGACCCTTATCATTTTTTTGGGAAGCAATCTTGTCTATTTGGGACCTATCACATTTTCCCTAGGTTCCTCTAAAACCTTGGCCCTTGTTGCTCCCTAGCCTACCCTTTGTCTTCTCAAGCCCTTGGTCTATATATGGAATTAGGAAAAAGGGACTAAGTCTTGAGATCCCAAATCCCTATTGATCCCTAGTTCCTACCACATGTTATATCCTAGAGTTCTATAACTCCTTGAAATATAAAGACCCTCAACCCCCTCTATGTTCCTTACCCTAGGTTACAAAAACCCTATGTAGTCATGGAATCTTAAATCCTACTTCCAATGTTATGAGTCTTCTTGATATCCTAGAACTCACCCCACTTCTATCTTGAAGTTCCTAATCCCTATGGAACCTCAATGTCTACCCTTTTTTGTTCCCCTTTACCCTTATAGCTTAGACCTCTAGGGAATGTCGGATTCACCCAAGTGTGACTATGATTAGAGTGGGGATGTGACTACCTAGGTGGAATTTCCTAAGAACAAAGTGGATTTTCTCAAGAGAGGGTGAGTTGGCCCAAGGATGACTAGACAAAGATGAAAAAAGGACCAAATATTATAATCATAAGATATTGGATAGACGATGACTAGACAAACTAAAGATATACATTGATAAGCACAAGCAGTCACACCAAAAATAAAAAGCCTAGATTAATCAAGTAGGTGTGACAATCAGTGTAGGCCATCACAAAAAAAAATATAATACCATCTACTAGTGGTTAGATAGCTAGAGATCACAACCCACAAGGGTGAAGGACCTCTTACTAGTGGCATCCAAATGGTGATGCCTTAGTAATGTCTATCTCAATACATAGAGGTACATCATGAGTAACTTTGGAAAAGCAATAAATGTGAACTAGGGAAAAAGTTCATAAGTAATAAAGCAAGAGATTAAGTAAATGAAGGAAACATTTGCATAATTGGGAAGAATCAATGCAAGCTAAAGTGAGTTTGAAGGCGATTCAAAGCATCGTACATCAAAACCCTATTTCTCGACAACCAGAAAAGGTACTCTCTATTACCTAAATTCTATGGTTTTTAAATTTGAAGGAACTTTTTGTTAAAGCATATTCAAGTTATTTGAGGAGAATGGCTACTCCTACTGTTGTGGAAATCTCTAAAAGACCCCAACCCAGATTTAGAAGGGTTTCATGGAAAGTGTATGAAGATGACCCCATGGGTGTGTTCTCGCATATTCCAAGCCATGTGCTACCCACTGAAGATACAAGAACATACATTCATGGGAAATTAGAAGAATTCAATCACCATGAGCTGAAGAATTTGTGGGACAATGAGTTGACAGGAGATGATCTACTACTTAAGCCAAAATACAAAAAACCTAGTTTGAATGAAGTTGAATGTTTGGAAGTAGTTTCCAAATTTTTTTGGTGAGAGGTGAATTTTGTCAAAATGACCCTCAGTAGGGTTTGTAAAAAAATTGTGTGGGAATATGAACCAGGGGTTATCAACAAGGAAGCAATTTGAGTTGTAACTGGTCTCTGTGATAGTAGATATATTCTAGTTCTAAAAGCTATGAAAAATGATGAAGTCGAAAGGCTGTCTGGTGATAAATTTGATGGAAGAGATTTAACTACAAATTCTCTTTTCAAGTATGTTTCCATCATGATGGGCACAAAACCTATTTCACTAACCATGTAAATTTAGTGTCTTCTATGGAAATTCACACTGCATAGGAAATAGTGTAGAAAGGAAAATATTTTTATCTTTGTGAGTTCCTTAAGTTGCGACTTATGGAGAACCTCAGTATGACTAAGGAAAAGAAGCATGTCTTTAAATTTGGCACTTTAGTTATTTGTTTGTTATTTTATTTCCTGAGGGAATTACCAAGAAGAAAAGGCATAATATGGGATAACACTAGGTCGGTTGCTCATTAGATTTTTGATCATTTATGCAGTCTAGGAGATTTTAGGGCATATAACAATGCCCTATCTGCTTTCTTTGTAATTATTTTAGAATGAAATGCATGAAAGAGACCAGATTCCAAGGAATTTGGCAAAGAAGTATGAAAAGGAGAACCGTTCTTGTATCTATAGATGAATGCATCATTTAGGTTGTAGAACCTAGAATACGATGGATTGAACCATTGGTATATGAGATTGATGAATGAATGATGGAGAGGTATAGTCCTAAGGACCCCTCTCTACCTAGGCATGGTACATATGAGGAGAAATCTATTGAAGTACATTTAGAGGCTGCCACATCTAAAAGAAGAAAGAAAGTTGAAGCTTTCTTCCAAAGTCAAACATATTCTAAGAATGATATAGAATAGTTGAAGGAGGATCATGATGAAAGAAAGGATAAACCTACTGATCATCCCTCTAAACCCAAGAAATTAGGAAGACTATCCTCCAATGCTACTCCAACACCTATCTCTAAAACTGCCACTACCAATGCTGCTAATATTGAGAAAGGAAAGAAGAAAGAACAAAGTTTCCATGCATCTTTTGGTGTGGTTGCCCCTGCCAATCCTAGCACTAGGGCATTTAAGTAAAAGGACATACCTCATGTTGCACCATTTGCTACTTTAGGAAGAAGAAGAGTGAAACAAAATGCTGATAGGAAAATAAGTTTGAGTGAAGCTATTTAGGAAGAAGTTGATCTTTACTCAGAAGAAGAACATAAGATGAAAAGAAATAAAAGAATTAGTACCTCTAAAGAATAAGCTAAAACTAGAGTTGAAATCTCTATGGATGAGGAGTCAGAGGAAGAGGAGGATACTTACCGAATCCCTGTTCATACAAAGAATAATGAAGAAGGATCATCTAATCCTGTGGAGAACATGCCTAGATCTTCTCTGATAAGTGATCAACAATCTCTAGATCTAGGAGCTTTAGTGAACAATATGATTGATAATGACCTTATGCCAATAATTGAGTTATATGATAAGGCCAATGATGAAGGAAAATAAACCATCATAAATGCATGTATTCAGTACATAGCTATTTGTAATATAAATATGGACACCATTCAATCCAAAGTTACTGAAAGTGTATCGAAAGAGTTAGTACTTAGAAGGAAAGAGGCTTTAAATGTTGAAGACAAGATGAGAAGTGAAGCCTTAAAATCTATCATTTCCACTTTCTTAGAGATAGAAGCTACAAATATGCTAAAAGAATGTTCTACATTGCTTAGAGTCGAGCATAGAGTTAACATGTTGATGAATAAGGAAGATGACTATATAGAAAAAGTAAGGAAATATACTCAAGAAATTACCAAGGAGCTATGAGGAAAGAATGAGTTCTTCGTCCCACACTGCTCAGGCACAAGAACATGTTATCATTGCAAAAGTAATGGAAAATCCAACTTTGGAAATTTTTGACAAGACAATTGGTGTTTCGGAGATCCCTGCCCCTGAGACTAATACAAAAGAGACAACCAACAAAAATTATGATGATTAACATAAAGATCATTCTGGTGATAAGAGTGAAGAACATCAAGAATCTATTGGAAATAGGGAAGAGAAAAAAAAAAGATGAAAGTGAAGGGAATAAGGATAGAAAGAAGAATAATGATGAGGATGATGAGGATATAAGAGAGAAAGAAAATAGAGATAAATCCTCTAGAAAGGCATCCAGAGAAGAAGAAGAAGAAGAAGCAAGAGGAAGACAAGAAATCCATTCCAACTAAGAAGAGCAAAGGAGAAATTTCCACCAAAGGCCCTAAACTATCAAGGCCATCCAAAGAATCATCCAGAAGTACTCTTAAAGGTATTCTTTCAAGGAAAACTATACTTCAACCTGTGCTTCCATCTTAGCTAGTTAATATTTCATCACACCCAGGTTATGTGGACTTGACAAAGATCACACCCAGTGATAGAATAAAACTAAGTGATACCTTTCTTAGATTTGTCACACAAGAAGCTGCGAAGTCATATCAAAGGGAAATGAGTTGATAAATGAAGCTATCAAAGCTTTATAGGAGACAACCCCCAACATTACAACGTATAACTCCTTAGCTCCAATTGAAAATTTAATGTTCATAATTGATTTAGTCAAAGAGTACACATCTAACCTTAAGGTTTAGACTACAAAAGAAGTGGAGTTGAGTCTACTAGAGAAAATATTGTTGTTTCTACAAGACAAGTGTACAATTGCACGTGACAAGGCTTTGAAAACTTTGAAAGAGGTAAGAGAATGCAATGAAGAAGCTCAAATTCTATTTGTTTATTGCATTAAGTGGTTGAAAGCCACTAGAGGTATCAAGTATCCAATGAACTCAATTGACTCTCAACTTGTAGATGCCTCCAAAGACTTTAAGATTGTAGGTGATAGAAACTATGTTAGGTGAGTTTTTATTGAAGATATTCAAAGAAAACTATTTATCTTATAGAGGTAGAAGGAAGATGTTATGAGATGTTATGCCCAGCTTGGAGACTTGGTTATGTCTAGAAATGTCTCTATATCAAATTGGAAGTGGAGAATCTTGAGAAGATGAACATTGTTCTATCCACTTTGAAAGTAGGAGAAGAATTCCTGGTGGAATTAGAATCTCTGCATAAATCTCTTTCCAGGGAAAAAGGAGTCTGGGATGATGGAAATTCTTCTTGGGAAGTGATTCTCAAGGAGTTATAGGGTGCCAACAATTTCTGATTTGAATTTTTTTAATCTTTTCCCGATCCTTTGTCCTTGATGTCAAAGGGGGAGAAGAGGATAAGAGGAGAAGAGGAGAAGAGTGTGTATAAAGAATGTTATGTTATTTTTTTGTATCTTATACATATTTTAGGAGGAGTTGAGTGCATTAGTGTTGTACAATATTTTGTTTTGATGCAAGTATCATTTTTGGCACATGTTGCCATCAATGACAAAGGGGGAGATTGTTGGAAGAATGAAGAAGGTGACCTCTGGTTTTTTTTCCATTGATGCCAACACTAATTGGCAACTGACTGAGTAAACTATGTGTCTACAATGATCCAGTATTTTGATCCAGAAGTCCTCTCAGTAAAAAGGAATCAAATGAGTTTTTGATATGTTGCTCATAAGTATTAAGTACATCTAGAAATGAGTTCCCAAATTTTTTTTGTGATCTAGTTGAGGTATCCATGTGACAAAATTTCAACATTCTTTTGGCCAACAAGGTTATGAATTATTTATTTAAAATGTTCTTTATTAGGTCTAGGCTGACCTAATTAATGTTTGTTATGTTTTGTTGATTGTGCCAAAAGGAATTTTGAATTAGGCTGACAAATATTTTTCTATTATGCATTCAATTAGGCCAACCTAATTGGTGTATAAATATGAAGCTACACACACACACACATATGTATGCAATGGAGATGAAACAAATATGGTTATGGATATGGGAATGTGACAAGTGTGGTATATAGGAATGTGACAAGTGTGATGGTTTTAATAGTGTTTAATTTTTGTGACTGGAGTAGAATTTTTGATATTCCAGAGCCTAACTAAAACTAATCTTTACACATCAAAGGTGTATTTACTCAGTTCATCTTTTGGCAGTGAGCCATAATTTTTGTGTCTTGGCAATAAGCCATCTATTGTATTTTGGTTGTGAGACTTTCAAGGAAAGTGTGTTCTGGCAGTGAGCCCTATAATATCTTGTAACCAGTTATAATATATTGTGAGCTAATCCTCACCGTATTTTTTTTCTTTTCAGTTTTCCATGTAAAAATCTTGTTGTCAATGTGTTATGATCTCCTTTATATTTTGGTTCACTATAGCAGCAAGATTTGGATTGATAAGTGGATGGTTAATAATTAATTCTATTAGAAAAATATTGATTCACCCCCCCCCCACCCCCTCTTAGTATTCAGTGTATTCAATATTTAGCTCTCTTTCTCTTTCATGTTGACCCAAAATATTTTTCTTTGTTTTCGCTCTCTATGTGTCATTCTTCTTTTTCTATGAGTATTTGGGGAATGATGATGTTTCTAAGCTCTATAACCACATAGTAGCAAAGATATACTGACCTTGAATTCATGGATCCCTTATGTGTTTTGGGATTTCATTTTGGGGGAAACCCCTTCCTCTCTTTTCCATGATGTAGCTTCATTTGGGAACATATGACTTGGCATAGGGATTTTTGAATAAGATCTTATGTCTTCTTTAATGATTAGCATTGATTATTTGCTACTTTAAAGTAAATTTCTCATAGCAATGGTGTTACCAATTTCTTTAAAGTGGGGGTATACATTGGCATTATTATTTTTGAAATTTTTGGCATTTCTTATGTTTCATTGTGCGATTTTCTTTCTTCTTATGATGCATCTTTTTCTTGGTGGTTTCATTGAGTTTGATGTCCTCTGAGAGTGTGATATTTATTTTATCCTTGACTTGTCCTCTCTTGGAGACATTAGTCATGATGTTCCCTAAGAGGATACCTTACATGAACTATGAAAGATCCCTTTGAACATATTTATTTGCATTTTTGTTCACAAGTTTTTAGCATAATACAACTTGTTAACCTTGTGAAGCTTGAATTTTTTGTTTAATTTTGTGGCACCCTATCAAAGTTATTAGAGGGATAGCTTTGGTATGGTTAGTATAGAAAGAGCCTATAGACCTAGGATGAATTTCTCACTAAGCCACTTTTGGAGGGATCGCCTAATAGATAGCCTAAGGTTTCATTAGCTTGGAGTGAGTGTGTGTTGTTGTTTGCATAGTGGACATTGTGTTATGCTTGTCAACATTTTTGGACAAACAACCAAGATGTGTTCCACATTGTGCTGGATAGTTAAGGTTTGATCTTCCCTTTTGGACAAACAACTAAGGTGTGTTCCACATCACATTGGATAGTCAAGGCTTGATCCGCCTTTTTTGTTTTTACCTTTCCTTTAAGTCTTTGATGTTGTATGATTGAGTAATCTTGTTGTTGTTACATACATATGTGTTGAATTTCTACTTTAGTGTGAGTTTTTAGTTGCGCTCATCCTCTCACTAAAGTGGGGACTAAATATAGTCTAGAAAAATCAGTCCCTTTTATATTTTCACACTTAATTTGGAATTAATGTTAATTTGGACTTAATTGTACCTTGTTTTTGGTTTTGTAAAGTGTACCCCTTTGCACTTTCACACTTATTTAGGCTTCATTTAATTAATTGAGCTTAATTTTAATTAATTGGCCCCTTTAATTAAAATCCAATCCTATTTAATTGCATTTTTTAAAAGGAAATCCAACATTCATTAATCCCTTAACATAACACTTTTCATTGAGTAATGTGTGTCCTAGGGTTAGGGACCTAGGATCCATTCATCCATGGGTGAATGGGTCCTCCCTTAGACCTAGGACCTAAATTTAAATTATGCTTTTGGGGGTATTTTAACATTTTCAAATCTATATTCAGATATTATCTTGTGATATTTGAATTTTGGGAAATTGAGGTTAGATATCTATAAATATAAGGTTATTTCACTATGTTTCACCTAGAGTTTTCAAGAAATATAAAGAATTTTTAAGAGAGTATTTCAAGATTAATTCAAGGCAATCAAAGTTAGATTTATTGAAGATTTATTGCAGCAATTAAGATCCAATCTTCATATCAAAGTCTTCTTGTATCATACATGTTATTGAAGCTAATATGATGATGTAGGTTTCATGATCCATTCAAGTATTCAAAGCATTATTTCAATTCAAGATTCAAGGTTCAAGATCCACATCCATTGAATCAATTTCATGCAAGTTTCAGATTTACATTCCAAGGTTTATTCAAGGGTTTTGTGAATTGTGGCATTGACTTGTTCATTCATCATTAATTTCATGATATTTTGTTTCATTTCAAGGTTTAATTACCAAAACGAGGTTTGACCAAGGAAAACCCCCATTCCCAAAAACAAAATATGTTTCCCTCTTGATTTGTGTTTGTAGATTTATGTGGAATAAATATTGAAGAGAAAAATTGAAGAAGTTGTCAAAGTTGCAAAAGTTGTTTAAAAAGTTTTCATCTCATAGAAACTCACTTGCATAATTTATTTCCAGCTTTCCAAACCTAAAACCTAGGAACATTGAAGGATTCAGATCTATAGCATAGGCTCCCAAAATTTGCAAACAAACCCTAACTTAGGACCCATTTTCCCCTAGGAAAATGAGTCCTAGATTAGCTTCAAAAACTATTTTTTGGTGATTGGTACACATCATCTTACCCTTCTCTGATTTGTGATCTCATTTATGGTTCTGCTTATTTTGAGTTTCATCTAGCTATTCCAATTGTAGAATGCATTTTGGTTTTGATTTACTATTTTTAGTTTTTCTCCCCAAAGTGTTGTTTGACTAGGACCCCTATATTTACAAAAAAGAAGGAAATTTGAAGATTCTCACCTTAATTTGATTCACCTAAGGGTTGTTACTCAATTTAAGGTGGGGATATCATTTCCTAATGAATTGAGGAGAAATAGGTCCCCAAGTGGTTTATGCCTCTATTTGAATTTCACCCTAACTTATTTTTCTTCTTTTTAGCCACAAAATTTCTTCTCTCTTTTTCTCTTAGTGGACAGTGAGTCCACCTATAGTGAGCACTTCTATAAATATACTATAACTAGTTATAATATATTATGAGCTAATTCTCACAGTGATTTTTCCCATTTTTGGTTTTCCACATAAAAATATTGGTGTCCATGTGTTATATGATGTTGTTGGATGTTTCATGCTTTCCTTCATTTACTATGTTAGGGTATGTGTAGGATCATCATGGAAAAAATGGGCCCTTCAGTGGCAAAAAATTCAAAAAAATCAGAATTAGGCAACTTGACATAAAAATTTGAATAAGTTATCTATATTATTTCAAAAATATATAAGAATAGAATTTGTAGAAAATTTAATTTAGTTTCTAAATTACTAGGTTTATTTACAAAAACATAAAATCTATTTGGTGAAAAAATGAAATTTCAATACAGTAGTACTTAAATTTCAGGGAAAAACTAAGAAGTAGGTGTCTTCCTAACCACCCTAACCACATTAAAATGATAATATTTTTTTTATAAGATTTTAGATATAAGTAGAGGACTCATGTCCCGATGTGATGTATATTTTTTTGTAATTTTTTTCTAAGTAAATAATTAATTATAAATATTTTATGACAACTTTTAAAAAATATAAAGAGTCCTATATCTGACCACCTTAACTTGGTCAAAACTTCATGAAATTCCGTTTTTTATTTTTAATCTTATAGTATGCAAAGCATAGAATGTGACACATGTTTTGGATTCAAAAAATATGATACCGTTTGAAAGATATAGATTTTTTCAATCAGCCTAAAAATCAAGACTTTAGTTGTAATTCAATAGAAAATGAATAATAATTATTTATTAAATTCAAATTAAAGCATAATTTATATTGGTTGAAAGCTGAGAATCTCCTTTAAAAACCCTTTTCATTTCATCAATTTTCGGTAAGAAAAAGTCGACAGCCACATACCCATTATATTGCCACTTTTTGGCCCATCATGATCTTGCACATACCCTACAATTGAATATTATGTGGATTGGATGTTTAAATATTTGAAAGGTTTAAAATAATACTAATTCACCCCCCCTCTTAGTATTATATTTGTTCAACAATTTCATCTCTAAGGGATTTAAACCTTAGTGAATGGAGTAATCAAGTGGCATACCATTATAAAGATCCCTTCAAGCACTTTCTGACCACCTCAATTTTTCCATATAATTAGGGATGATATGATGAGCTATAAGTAAGCTAAGAGCCCAAACATAAGAACACATCAATCTAAATTTACTTGCAAGTATAGGATAATAATTACTTACTATAATTTTGGAGTCCTGTGTAACTTTTTAATGGAATTCGTAAAGGTTGTTTCTACCTTGCTATGATTGGGTGTGAAAAAGCATAAAAATACATGTATTTGGTGAGTCAATTCGAAAACAACCATGATGATATTTATCATTTAGACCTAGTAAAACTAATGATGAAATACATGGGCACCTCCTCCCATCTTTGACTTGAAATAGACAAGGGTTATAAAAGACCTAAAGAATTATTTGTCCCCACTTTCTTTTGTTGATATGCCATGAATTGTTCAATAAATTTCTATACATTCATCTTGACCCCATCCTAAAATAAATATTTCTTGATTCTATTATAAGTCCTCAAAACTATTGAATTCTCACCTACTATATAATTAAGCATCTCTACAAATAATTTAAACATAAGGATTAAGTTCTTATTTAGATACAAAATATCCTTGTATGACATAGAATTTTGTTTTCATGCAAAGTTTTCTAACACACATGAACCTTCCTATATTTTTTGAATAAGATCTTGAGTTTTTATATCCATCTCCTATTCATCACATTCTTCATCTAGTTAATCTACCTAAAACATATAAATGAGATACAATATTGAATCTACAGGTGCATCCCTCCTAGGTAGAGAATCAACCACATTATTATCTTTTCCTTTCTTATATATAATCTTAAAGTCATAGCCCAATATATTTGTGATCCATTTTAGTTTTCCTTAGATGAAAAATTTTATCCAAAAAATTATTTGAGACTATCATGATCTATTTTTACTTTAATAAGTCTTCTTATTAGATAAGGTCTCCATTATTTGACTCTGTATAGGATGGTCAATATTTCCTTCTCATAAACTAGCTTCATCAAATTCTTACCTTTGATTTGGTGAATCTAGAATGCTACAAGTCTTCCCTGTTGCATATGTACTACTCATATGACTTTTCTGGAAGAATCACACTCCAAAATGAAGGTTTGAGAAAAATCTAGGGTAGTTAGAACTATAATTTTCCATATGGCTTCCTTTAGATTCTCAAATACTTTGGTGGTTGCCTCATTTTACTAGAAGGAATCCTTCTTCAACAAAGCTATTGTTAGGAAATATTACATTTAACCCACAAACTTATTCCATTTCCTACACAACCCATGAGAGACAAACATGCATACAAGTAACCAAAATGCATAGATCAAATAGACAATCCATAAGATAACACAAGATATATCCTAAGAAAACCCTCAAGAGGGAAAAACCCAGCCTCCAAAAGCATCCATACACTATTATATTATTCAACAATAAACCAATACAAGAGCTATAATGAAAACCTCTAAAGCATCAAACCTCTCAATGCATCCCCATGTGTCCAAGAATGAATCGACACATCCCATGCCATGCTTCAAAAATGCACTCCTCTGAAAGACTCAATAATGAAAGTCAAACTACTTAGCCAACCCAAACCACTACACACGTATTTTCTTTTATGGACACAAACTCACACAAAATAAAACTAGTAGTAAGATGAAAGCACATACCACAAAACCATGTGAATACAAAACCACTAACCCCTTATTTAATATTGGGTACTAGGACTTCACTTTATTTGATATTCCTCCAATATTAAATTATTATCATATGTCTCCCACACATTCAATAATAATACAATGTTACAAAACAACATCAAGTGGTACCCAAATAATTACCTAGTGTGATTAACCACACCACCTAGGTGCATCACAACTAAATAATTATTTAATTACAACATTATAATAAATCATTTTATGTAATGGTGTACAACACCATATTTCAACATTGTCCAACTTTTATGCATTGCATAAGGGATCAATACATGAAATCCACCATCATAACCATACATGTAACCACATGAATCTCCAACATGCTCTCATGCTTCATCAAGATACTTGCAATAAGAAAAAAGTGACCACCATCTCAAGCAAGAACTCCTCTCATCCTCCAACGTGCCACCTATGGAAGAAAAGGAACATGCCAAGGTGAAAGTGCACCAAACCAATGAACACATGGATCAAATCCAAATGATAACAAAGGATCTAACCAAGCTGATGTCATGAAAAAAAACCCACATGATCAGAAATATATCCATAACATATTCTAACACATCCAACAATCCATACCTCCAAGGTATCAATACATTAGTAAACTCATGCCAAGAACATATGCAACCCATAAATCATAATCATAATCTCCCTATATCAAACCTGTCAATGAAGAACATATATATTCAAGAACTCCCACTGCATAGGCAATTTCAAAGCATATCAAGTCTACCAATCAACACTATATCATGATGTGATAAATGATCAATAATGAAGTACCAAGAATAATAACAATGATCCACACATAAACCCAAATAGCTGCATAATCTCTCACATGTTGCCACCATCCTCCCAAAACATGAACATTCAAGAAGGAACCATGAAGAGAGACACTTGTAAATCATAATTTCCTCCTACCAACACCTCAAAAGTGCAATGCTATGTCAAGTATGATCTCCTAACAACCCCAAATGAGAAGCCTCAATAACACCCATAACACTCAATCTCACATATCAAGTACAACATATGAATCAATGTAATAATGCCAACATGGATGTAAGTCTCTCTAATAAAGAAGATCAAACTCAAAGTAACCATTCCCAAATCTAGAAATTAGCCCATAAACCATCTCCTACCAATCCTCGTCAAAGAATGATATCATTAACTCAAATGCACAAGGAGATAATCATGCCATAACATCCCTCAAATGAATCCTCTATAACTAGCTATCCATAGCTCAAGATCCATATCTATGAAAGATAAAGAATATAAACTCATTCTAGACCAATCCTCAAATGAGTATCCATAATCAATAACATTGAATCAACTCGATCTCATGAGAATCAAAGCACAAAATGTAACATATCTGAAAGAAATAATGGTAAATACCTCTCAAATGATAAACTACTAAGTAGACCAAGAGTAGGGAATGAGAATCCTTCTCCAAGATAACCAAGTCATCATGACTCACTCCAAGAACAATCTCCTCTATTTATCTATCATGAAATCACGTCCATACCTAAATGAAAGCTCCCCGGTCTTCCTACTGAAACCTCCAAAGAATAACCATCTCAAGAAAATGTCTATAATCACAAGAGAACTCCAACCATCACCTATGTCTCCATGTATCCACGAGCACCTCTAACCAATCAATCCATGCCAAACTCCAAATGCAACATAGCACCATCATGAAGTAATCAAGAAAATAATCAATGTACTCAATACAAAGAGAACTACTAAGATCAATGTCAAACCTATAATTGCAGAATTAGGAACCTATCATGACAACATGATCTAACCATCTCCTCCTAGGAGATCACATGCACCAATGCAAACATCCTATTCTCAAGAAAACATGTAATATGCCAAACTCTAATCTAGAATCAAGAGTATACCATGACATAATAACAAATACACTCTAAACCAAGAAATAATATCTCCAATCACATGAAGGTAACCATCACTAATGATGCATCCATGTCACTGCCAAAAACTCCCACTGAACTGTGATATTGAACTACACATGGAACCATGACTACCATCTCCTCAATGAAGATCATCCAAGCCTACACACACTCAACTACAATTTTAGTAACATACAAGTGAAACCAAGATCTCCAAGCCAAGAAGGTACATGCAATCGCCATCAAAGAACATCATAAATCAATCCTACACCCTCAAATCATCACTGTCAAAAGCTCCCACTGAAAGTGTATAACCAATGAATGTACCAAGATATCATGATATTGTGATCAAACCACATGCTACAAGTCCCATCACTCGACTAATCAAGTACTCTAACCATCCATTCTCTCAATCTTGAAACATGTACCAATGCACAAATGACCACAAACAAGGCCAACTAATAAAATCTACAACAACAATAAATCAAACCTAGTGGATATAGGCAGTCCACATCCGAGTCATCCTAATGCAACACAATAGGTTGTACACACCTACAAGCTACATAAATCATAGATCCAATCTATTGAAACATGTAAACTCATCATCACATTAGTAACCTTCAAACCGATATATCAAAGAAGATAATCCTATAGACATCAAGAGTCAAACACCAAATCAACCACAAATCTGATGTGCCAACCATGTCCACAAATGAGTAATCATAGTCAAGGAACCAAATAAGCAGCACGAAGATAAGTGCAATATCCTAATACCAAACCATATCACTACCAAACACCCACATACATTATCATGTCATGCCAATGCATCAAATTTACCTACATACCCATGACACCATAACCAAAGCCATCACTATACTTGCACTCAACTATCACCCATACAAGACTCCAAGTATCAAATCATGTCCAACCATGTCCTCAAAACCAAAGACAGCCTATGTACCTATCACCATCAAATTCCAACTCTAAAAACCACTTGTAAACCTATACTAGAAAGAACCAATCTAATAATTAGTTGTAGCATCATAAATATGATATAAAAACATGTACTCCCTTAAGGTTTTGCCTCTTGAATCTCAGGCTCCTACAAGCAATGAAATAACTACCAAACTCATTTTGCTCCACAAACTGATAGAAAAATTTTAACCAATGTGTAGTACACTATAAATTATTTCCAATGCCTCTTTGAAATCAAAAATCTGACTCTGTATGCAAATTTTTTGCTCAAAATAGTGAAACCAAGAACATTTGACTTCCAGGCTCCAAAAACATGTCAAAATGACAAAATTGGGGAACCAAATCAACACCAAAGTGAAGAGCACGGAAATATTTTTCCAATGAGTACAAGAAGTTGAAAAATAGACATCATGGGAAAAATTTATGCAAGTTTTTTTTTAAATGTCCAATTTGACTATAAAATCAAGTTGGGGTGGCCCCCAGGCGAAGCCATCGGCAACAACGGTGCCCCGGGCAGTGCATCAGTGTTGGGTGGGTGATGGAACCGAAAAATCTATTAAATTTAATTTAATTCTTCAAACCTTAAAAATATGCCACCCTTTACTGCAGACTCAACCCGATTATATATTCTAGCTCATTGATTTTTTGAAATCCAAAATTTTATTTATTATCGACGGATAATCATTTAATTTTTTTTATATATTTTTTAAAACTTTAAAATGGCGGTTAGGCCGACTGAGCAAAGCTTTGCCGGACCAACATGTTGTCGGTCGGGGGTTTCCCTATCGGTGGCTGATAGGTCTATTGATGACAATGATAGGTCTGTCGACTGACAGTACATGTCGTTGTCATTGTCGCGGTAGGTGTCGTATTGAGTGACACAGGGGGTTTGCAGACCCCCAAGCATTTATTATTATTTTCTTTTAACTTCTTCAAATGTGATTTTTAATAATTTTAATTTGTATTTTGCAAGTATACCAAAAAAAAAATTGTAGAAATTTTCAACTATATATTTTTTAGTATTTTCTTCGATAGGGCAAATTGGGTGACTAATAGGCTGTACAACTAAAAAAATTCATTTTTTCAATTTTTCCAAAATAGGTCAAATCTTATGTCAATCTTCATTTCCTTGCCAACCTAAATCCAATCATGAGGTCCATTTTGTCTCAAGAGGTCATCTATAAAATTTCCCCTACAAAACCCTCATATGAAAACTCAAACCATGAAACCCTCTTTCACCCAAATTTGGAAAACTTCAGATATGTAATAAACCCAACAAATCTTGACAACCCAAAAGCACAAAACTGCATACAAACACCTGCAACATGTGTTCCATATCTTGTAATGCCTCAAACCCTACATGCATGTCCATGGCTTCAACTTTGCAAAAAATCTCAAACTAGGGTTATAACAAAAAAAATTCAACCATGAAAGCTCTGATACCACTTGTTAGGAAATATTGCATTTAACCCACAAAATTACTCCATTTCCTAGATAACCCATTAGAGATAAACATGCATACAAGTAACCAAAATGCATAGATCAAATATACAAGCCACAAGATAACACAAGATATACCCTAGGAAATCCCTCAAGAGGGAAAAACCCAGCCTCCAAAAGCATCCATAATCCATCATATTATTCAATAATAAACCAATACAAGAGTTACAATGAATGTCTCTCAATGCATCCCCATGTGTCCAAGCATGAATCCACACATCCTGGGTGCTATGCTTCACAAATGCACTCCTCCGAAAAAACTCAACAATCATAGCCAACCCAAACCACTACACATGTGTTTTCTTTTATAGACACAAGCTCACACAAATTACAACTAGTGGTAAAATAAAACCATGTACCAAAAAACCATGTGAATACAAAACCACTAACTCCTTATTTAATATTGGGTAATAAGACTTCACTTTATTTAATATTTCTTCAATATTAAATATTATCACATGTCTCCCACACATTAAATAATAATACAATGTTACAATACAACATCAAATGGTCCCCAAATAATTATCTAGTGTGATTAACCACACCACCTAGGTGCATCCCAACTAAATAATTATTTAATTACATTATAATAAACCATTTTATGTTATGGTGTACAATGCCATATCTCAAAAACTATGAGATATGTAGCTATCCTACCATATGTTTTTACAAATGAGTGATAGTATCTAGTAAGTCATGTAAAGAACCTCATATATTCTTGAGGGTCCTAAGCATTATCCATTCTAATATGGCCTTGCTCTTGTGACTATCCACCTTGAATCCATTATGTCAAATAATATTACCTAGATACTCTATATATTTGATTTAAAAAATACCCTTCAATGGCTTAGAATACAGATAATTTTTTTCAAGAATTTCCAAAACATAGTTTGCATGTTGCAAGTGTTCCTCCTAATTTTTGATATATATTAACATTTCATAAGAAAAAAATAAAATAAAAATTCATAGAAATGGATTGAACATAAAGTTCATCAAACTTTGAAATATAGATGGTGCATTTGTGAGGCTAAATTCATAAACACAAATTTATAGTAGCATTCAAAGTTCAAAAATTTATTTGACATAATCCTCATCTCTAATTATATTTTGATGATAGCTAGAGTGTATATCAAGTTTGGTAACATAAATAAAAATATTTAGCTCATATAAATCATCAATTATTGGAATTGATAACTTATCTTTTATGGTGTTATTGAAATCTCTATAAGCATAACACATATATATCATGTGTCATTTTTCTTGCAACCATCATTGGGTGAGGAGTAAGAACTCTAACTATGCTTGATAATAACTACATATAGTATCTCTTCTACCATCGCCTTGAACTCAAATTTTTGTACATATGGGTACTTTTTGGGCCTAATATTAGGTTGTTGGATCCTTGATACTAGTTAAATGGTGTGATCATAATCTCTTTTAAGAGGAAATCATTTTGGTGAATCTCCAAAAATTACTTAGTATCTATCTACAATTGATTGTAGACTAGTGGTGTAGAAGTATTTGATTGATGTGCGTCTAATAAAACCAATTGTGCCACAAACTTACAAACCCTCTCTTAAACATCATTTACATTTGATTGGAGCTGATCATCTATAAATACTTTGCATACAACCCTCATAGTTTAATTATCATAGTTTGACTATCCTACCCTTTGAGTAAAAACACATGAATAACTCATGTAAGTTCATTTCAATTATCCCTAGTGTAGTAAGCCATTGGACTTCTAAAACAATGTCTACTACACCCATATAAATATCAAACATAGGAAACAGTGAGTATTCTCTCTCATGGAAATTTTACTACTATGGTATTTTTGCAAACAACTAATAATATTCCATATATACAATCATAACCTAAACTTTTAGAGCTAGATAAATAAAACTAGATGTTGCACTTTAGGTGTGCAATGGGTTACACCGAATAATTGTATGGTGTAATAACGTTAAAGTGACTTCTGTTTGCTATGGATACACTACATAGAAATCAAAATCATCATTAATATCTAAAAAACCATTATACATATTCAATTTGTCTAATTATATGTACTTAAAAATGTAATATACAATTCTTATAATACATTACTCTATAAATTGAAAGTCTAACTTTTATTATTTTAAAATAAAATATAATATTATAATAATAATTCCATTAACACCTAAACCTCAACCCCTTGATTTATTTATATATCATTTTAAAGAAAAAAATCATTATGAAATATCTCACCAGTATTATCTGATGTGTAAAGGATCTCGCTTAATATTAGTTATATAAAAAGAACTTTTGTGACCAATACATTACTAAAAAAATATCAAATTATGACATTATTGAGTATAAGACATTAAAAATCTCTAACAACCACATTATCAAGCATAATACATTAATTACGATTGGCATGATCGATAAACAACAATAACAATAATCCTACGCTGGTAGTCCTTTAGTCTTTGCTGCATGCCACATAGATTCCTAGTGAGTCTAGGTGTTGTGTAGACTACTCTCGCAAGACACATGCTTCAAATAAGTGATGCATGCATATTAATTTAGGGAGTTTTTCAAGGGAGATAATAGAGAGTTCAATCACATCTCTCCATAGTCCTATCTTTCAAGATGGTTATGACATTTTTGGAGAAGCTCGTAGACCCATTTGTGACCTTCTTCGCCTTTCATCTATTGAAAGGATCAAGACTACAATGCAAGATAGGATATGATGGAGCAAAGGCTCAAGTAAATCGTTTTGGGCTCCTCAGACAAGAAAGGGCCTTTTCCAACAAATATTTCAAGAATGGAGAGTTTGACGGAGGCAAGATGAATCGCACGCTTGCATGAAGCTTCGTAAAGATGAGCTTGCAAAGTTTTTGTCTGGAGATGGGAAGTCTATGGTGGAAGAGCTAATGGATGATGAAATATATTTGATTAATGGGAAAAGGAAGTAGACTTTGATCCAAATGAAGTACATTCTGATGGGACTTTCAATTTTCCAAGTGATGCGAGCTGAGGTTTTGGGGTTTCAAAGTTACCCATGGTGTTTTAACTATCGAATTTTGAAAACCCACTTGTTATGTTTCAATAGTGACTTACTACCAAGGGTAACCAGTCATTTAAGTGAGGTTTTATCCCTCTCGGGTCGTGTCTTTACCAGCCCCTTTCACCTGGCTTGCTGGTCTTTTTGCCAAGATGGCTTATGTTTTTATACCGCCAGGGGTTTCACTAGTCAGTCTCACCTAAATGTTTCATATGAAGTCGGGCGAACCGTCCGATCGCAGGTTTTGATCTGGGTCGTTTCTCGTCGACCTCATAGTTTTTCTTGCTGGCATCACCAAAGTGGTGCGAGGTTTGTGAGATGTCACCATCTGGCATGAACAGATGTGTGGGTTTTTCCCAGGGTATTGACGGTGATGTATGGCCATATATGCACTAGTGATAGTCTTTAATAACAAGGTTAATTATGACCTCTCACACACCTCGCACAATCAAAGTAAATATTCTTAATGGTATTGCAAAGCCTACGAGGGGGTAACATGTGGTTTTATTCCTAGGCCAATGGGTCTATGTGGGCCCCACTATATGGTTCAGGCCTCCTATTTTCGTGGGTTTTGATTGGATGTGTTTTCCCAGGCGTTGAGGTGGATTGTCTATACTCATTGACTTGATCTGGAACCCTCTGATTTTCCAGATGTGTTCTGAATCAGTGGTTCAAATTCAAAGGAGGGGTGTGTGATTCGTCTGTGTGGCATATACTGCCTTACTGTTGTTAGTTTCATTAATGGCACAGATTTTACTTTTTCAGAGGATCTCCTCCTATTTTTCTCAAGCGTGTGAACAATGCCATCTTGCTGAAAACACTCATGGATTTATTAACCACTATTTGTTCAAGTGCTTGAATTAATTTCAAGCAATTATATCCTGCACACTAAGCCATTCTATAAATGCTAACCAAGTTATGTGCAATTAGCATTGCATTTTCTTTTGTTTTTGTGCACGAAGGTTTCTTCTCTGGTGTATTGCAAGGTTTTGTTTTTCTCTATGGACAAATCAACGGAACGTGGGAGTGTGAGGTTGGGAGCCCAAATTTCATCGGTCATGATGGATTCAATTACTCCCAAAGCGCCCAGGGGTACTACTAGGAATACTGGAAAGAAGCTAATACACTACTCGTCCCCTGTGGTCATATCTTATTTTGATGGTAATAAATCTGACACTGATTCAAATTACCGATGTTACTTGGCCACCTTAACAGAGCTTATGGGAGTAAATGAGGAGGTCCTAGCAGTTGAGCCTATAACTGCATTGGCACCAGGTTTGGTTGTTAGGGGTTGTGCTGACAAGGCTTGTAGGGGAAAGGTGGTTTCATCATTGTCTCAAGCACGGACTCAAAGCGGTCGCCTGTACCGGGGCTCTGTGTTTTCTTTATGGTTACCAGCGGTGGGTTTGTTGAAAGTTTATTTTCCTGTTGTTTCATCATGTGGATGTGGATGTGTGTGTGCTTTGCACAAAATTTTGTTCTTTGATTGGTTACTATGTAACCATTTTTTTGATTCCTTTGATCATACAAGATGTTATCGAATGATAAGGAATGTGAATTTGAATTTCACTTTAGGTTGAAATTCAATTTTGTACTGACATTGTAGCCTAATGATTGTTGCTCTCCTGTTATATAAATGAGATTTCACAGCTCATTGTAGGGTCATAATTTTGGGTCCAAAACCTTGGAGTCTATACAGTTAGTTTAAATGTTGGAATGTTGTGAACATGGTTCAGGAAATCATCCCGGGTGGGGATTTGTATAAAGTTAGTATGCTATGCTTTTTAATCACTGATATCGAAAGAAATCTATAAAATTAAGATGGTTTTCTCTCCTGTGTGTGTGCCATGGATTATGAATGGATTTATCAAGGGTTTCTCTCTTCAGTTTCAATGTTTAATTGAAAGCATAATTTCTTTTCTTGCTCTAACTTAACGAGTTAATCAAATGTTTGAAAATATAAATTACATGTTCATGGTTGTATATGCTTAGGATTCGCTAAGAAGTACTATTTTAATATCTTAAAATATCTCATGGTAGTAAGGCTATAAGAAGATAAGTTCACAGTATTAGAATTATACTTTGTATGACTCTGTTTCCCAATGGATGAGGCACTGAATAATGTTTTCAACCTTTCTCTTTGGTGTAAGACTATAGTTCTAAGCATGGTGATCCAAGTGTTGAACATAACCACATATTAAACCTTTTCTTCCTAAGCGAAGTAATTCTTGCTTTGAGTTGGTCAATTCTGTTGGTCTTTGGTGCCTGTAATTATTCTTTGGTCTGCCAATACCAAGAATAATGACTATCCCCTTGAGTGTGTAGGGATTGTAATCTGTATATAGAAAGTGTTCTTCCCAGTTATAAGGCATTCTTAAGAACACATTGAGGTTTACCCACCTTGGTCCTACAAAGCCAAAAGTGAAGGAGAGGTCAAACTTTTACTGACTTTCATTAGTTGGCCACTAGCCTTTTGCAGTCATCCACAATAGGGGTTAGCTACCTCTTAGAGAACTGCAATCTCTATGTGGGGAAAAACACCAACAAAATGGCGACTCTATTGGGAAAAAACTCAGCAGTTTTGGGTGCAGACGGTGCTAGTATAGAGTAATTAAAGTGTTGAGTTATTTATGTAACCAAAGGTCAAAAATTTGTGAATTATTTCTCCTACTAGGGAAAATTTATGAATCACTAGTTGCAAATGGTTATAGAGTCATATTAAATGATATGTTGTTCTAAATTTACATAGTGAATATTTTCAACCCTAGCAGAAGGAGGTAGTTCAAAATAATCCTAATAATCTTGTGGTATATGGTTTCCTGTAAGCAAAGGATTCAGGAGTTCTAGAGTTATTCATTGAAGGATGATTTTATTGGGGAGAACTTCTGAGAAATTTTTTTTAAAAAAGGAGAGAGAGAAGGAAGATAGGGAACCATAGGGGTTGGAGGTTCTTATCCCAAACTTGTTGTTCCAAGTGAAGATAAGTGTTAGAATTCCATGATAATTGATTATGATTGTGAAAGATATTACTGATGGTATGGTGTGACTCTGTAATGGGTAGTGAAACCCAAAATCTAGCAGAACTCATAGAATATAATGTCAAAGAGTTCATTTAAATATTGTCCTTTGTTGATGAGGTGGCGACTCTGTCTGAAGAACCAGTGAATAAATGAAGAAATAGTTCCAGATTTGTGCTATGTATAGTCTGGAAAAAAGGTTGGTACATGCTTCAAACAACTACTATGTATTTCATCAAAACTAAAATAGTTCACTATTTCTAATGATAATGGGTGTTTTTGATTAAGGAAAAAAATGGTTCCAAATTATATGTCGAGCATAAAAAAGGGGAAAATGATTGGTTTTACCATACTTCTAGTAGTGCAACATGTAAAAGGATTTATGAAACATTTTTGTATCGCATTAAATCTTGGAAGGCAAGGAATGCTATAATCAGTCATTAATAAACTCTTGGTTGAGATAATAAGTGATGTGTCTGATAATTATATGATGTTGAGTAGTCTCCCATGTGTAAGCTCAGACATAAATATGCATAAAGAACATGTTGTATTAAGCCCTTTGGGGATTTATTTAACTCAAAAGTATATGCCTTTTATGTTTAGTGGTATCAGTGATTACCCTAATTCAATTCCTAAGAAAATTAGGAAGTATTTGCCTCAATATACAGGGCAAGTAGCAAAATCGACTTCTAAGCATTTACATAATTTTGTAGATGTTATGGGTGATTCTGAAATCAGTCATGAGGATGTTGTCATGAAACTATTTTTGCAATCCTTAAAAGGTGATGCTAGGGATTGGTTTTCCTATCTACCTCCCTTTTCAGTTAATTCATGGAATAATTTGGTGAAAGAATCAATCCCAACACATTGAGAAAAGGATTTATGGGAATTCATATACAAGAGGAGGAATTTGACCCATATTTTAATCTCAGGTTTTCAAGAGCTTTAAGGGAAATCTCTAAAGAAATAAGACCAAATGAGGTTGAAAGCTCGGTTGTGTATCTTGGTGCTTTCAACAAGAGGATGAGTTTTTTATTAAGGGATAAAAAGCCTACTACTATGCACCAAGCATACCAACTGGCTATAGAAATTGAAAATAATATGAAATATTCAATGATGAAGAGGTATCTGGCTGCAAGTATTGATTACCCTAGCTTAACCAGTACTAATAGAATGTCAAAGCTGACTATTCAAAAAACTAATGATGATAAAATTCTTGCTAGAACTATTATAAGTCCACCAATGTAGTTTGATGATAATGAGACCCAAGTTGAAACCCAATCCAATTTGAGTGATGATGATCAAGTTTCTTATGTATCAAAACTGTATGATATGAGAAGGCAAGAGAAGGAATCACCATATGAGTTTTTCTTGAGATTTTTGGGAATCTTAATACACATTCCTATAGATCAAAGACCTAATGATTATCAATGCATTGATTTATTTTGTGAACTATATGAACTAGGACTAATTTCTTTACCAGAGGAATTGAAACTTGCTAATTTGGCTCAAGTGATTCAATGGATAGAGATTGAAAAATCGGCCAGGAATGCATCTACACAAAATAAAGGTAGTGCTCATTCATTACAATTTTTTTGCATGAATATTGAAGAAATTAAGGGGCAAAATGATGTAGGATTATATGAGACACCTATTGTGTTTCCTAATCCTAATTGTGATTCTCATATCACTAAGATTCTATTGCAAGCTAGTGATTGTGATTTTAAGGGTAATGATTGCAGTATTGAGAATGCAACTTATTTTTTATTTTTACTAGAGTTGTGTGGGAATGAAGAGCCCCATGTTGGTTTCCAAGTGAAGGAACAATTGTTAGATGATGTATATCTGGAGTGTGCCCCAAATATATTAGCAGTGGAACAGGGAAGCTATATGAATGTTGAGCAATCTAAGGACAATGATGTGTGTGGTCAGAAGAGTACAATTGGAGGTAGCCATTATAGTGATGAACACATGGGTGCTATGGTCTTTCCTGATTATCTATGTGAAGTGGAGATGGAGATGTTACTGCCCTCTGGCATTGATGTGGTTAGTAAAAGGTTTTCAGATTATGTTGAAATACTCATTTATAAATCAACATATTCAACAGGTGGTGCTAAGTACAAGGAAGCAAGTATGTATTGTTCTATCTTTTCTGATCAAGGTGAAATTGATGCTTTTAAATCCATTTCTGAGAGTTTTCATATAGAAATGAATGAAGAGGTACAGGAAAGGGTATATATGGAGTGGTCGAAGATGAATGTGTTTGTGCATTCCCTAAAGAATGATGTAGCCAATACTGCTAACCTATGTAATGCCCTGGTGTACTCCCAATTGACATATTTCATAGGGTGGCAACCAAACTTGAATAGGAAATTCCAAGAAGGAAATTTTTGGAGCTATGTATCATCTTTGTTAGGTGATGGAAGTAAGGATACCATGCACACCGTTCTATATCAAAACTTTTAGTTCAATGTGCAAACTGATGATACCAGAATGGATGATGTTATGAACTAGGTAAGTTATGAAAGTTTCCATTTCCTGGTACAGTTAAGCCAACATCCTATGAAATATGACTAGGAGTAGGATAAAGTGAAGTATTATCATGGTCATGTGTTGCTCTTAAAATGGTGGGGCAAAGCATTGATTAAATCAGTACAGGGGCAGAGTATAGGTAGCCACCATAGTATTCTCAAAGGTATTAGTTATCCCATGAATTTCGAAACATCAAATGGTGAATGCTGCAAGCTGTTTTTGTGTCAGAAAATGGAGAAGTTCTTTTTTGATAGGGGTAGACCTTGATTTCTCTTATTTGGTGGCTTGGGGCTACCAAGTTTGTACACACAAGTCCAGTTGATAGAATAAGGTAATATATCTGTTAGAGGGCTCGTGTAATTCGGTAATGAGGTCTACGCAACCAAAGATTATGGATTCTTGCTATGCCCATAGGGGGCATACATCCCCAGTTGGAGAAACTAATGGGACTTTCAATTTTCCAAGTGATGCAAGCTGAGGTTTTGGGGTTTCAAAGTTACCCATGGTGTTTTAATTATCGAATTTTGAAAACCCTCTTGTTATGTTTCAACAGTGACTTACTACCAAGGGTAACTAGTCATTTAAGTGAGGTTTTATCCCTCTTGGGTCGTGTCTTTACTGGCCCCTTTCACCTGGCTTTCCGGTCTTTCTGCCAAGACGGCTTATGTTTTTATACCGCTAGGGGTTTCACTGGTCGATCTCACCTAAATGTTTCTTCTAAAGTTGGGTGAACCGTCCGATCGCAGGTTTTGATCTGGGCCATTTCTCGCTGACCTCATAGTTTTTCCTATTGACGTCATCAAAGTGGTGTGAGGTTTGCGAGATTTCGGCATCCGGCATGAACAAATGTGTGGGTTTTTCCCAGAGTATTTACGATGATGTATGGCCGTATCTGCACTGGCGATAGTCTTTAATAACGGGGTTAATTATGACCTCTCTCACACCTCGCATGATCGGAGTAAATATTCTTAATGGTATTGCAAGGTTTGCGAGGGGATAACATGTGGTTTTATTCCTAGGCCAATGGGTCTATGTGGGCCCCACTATATGGTTTAGGCCTCCTATTTTTGTGGGTTTTGATTGGACATGTTTTCCCAGGCGCTGAGGTGGATTGTCAATACTCATTGACTTGATCTCGACCCTCCGATTCACCAGATGTGTTCTGAATCAGTGGTTCAAATTCAAAGGAGGGGTGTGTGATTCGTCTGTGTGGCATATACTACCTTAGTGTTGCTAGTTTCATTAATGACATAGATTTTACTTTTCAAGAGGATCTCCTCCTATTTTTCTCAAGCGTGCGAACAGTGCCATCTTGTTGAAAACACTCATGGATTTATTAACCACTATTTGTTCAAGTGCTTGAATTGCTTTCAAGCAATTATATCTTGCACACTAAGCCATTCTGTAAATGCTAACCAAGCTACATGCAATTAGCATTGTATTTTCTTTTCTTTTTTTGTGCAGGAAGGTTTCTTCTCTAGTGTATTGCAAAGTTTTTTTTTCTCTATGGACAAATCAACTGAACGCAGGAGTGTGAGGTTGGGAGCCTGAAGGTCATCGGTCATGATGGATTCAATTACACCCAAAGCACCTAAGGGTACTACCATGAATACTGGAAATAATCTAATACACTACTCATCCCCTATGGTCACATCTGATTCTAATGGTAATGAATTTGACATCGATTCGGATTACCGGTGTTACTTGGCCACCTTAACAGAGCTTATGGGAGTAAATGAGGAGGTCCTGGCAGTTGAACCTGTAATTGCATTAGCACCGGGTCTGGTTGTTAGGAGTTGTGCTAACAAGGCTCGTAGGGGAAATGTAATGCTACTTTTCCTCTAAAGTTATTCAAGTGTTAGCAACAAATTTAGTAGATTAAATATTAGAACAAAGATAAAAAAAACTACAATATTCTTAAAATGGATACAAATAATCAATGCAAAATATAATATGGGTGAGTTTATTAAGAAATTCCAAAATAGATAGTTAACCTAATAATGGAATACACATTCATATAATTCATATGCATTAACACCAAAATCATATATATATTCTCAATATAATTTAGAATCAATGGTTTTAATACTTATCTGAATAATAACACTTGCAAAAGCCACTCTCAGTTTAAACACCTTCACATCAATGACAAAGTACTCAACAATATGTCCATAATGCATTCCGTATAGAAAGAATATCGATGTATTGCGCACTACATCGTGGGTCCTATTCTTTCCTCTGGTTTTCTGCACCATTGGGCAAATGGGGAGAGGATTCGATGCATCCCATACTACACCATGGGTCCATCCTCAACCCCTAGGAATATGTCAGTGGTATTGGCTCTTTCCATGGAGCAATCTAGAAGAAAAGCGTACTTTGCCGCTCTACATGAGTGCTGGTTCCACCGAAACAATGCTCAACACTCATGCCACAAAACCATGCCCTGGCCAGGACCGTCCTGAGTGCATGCACTTGTACCCCAAGTTGGACACACACTATAGATGTGCCCCTTCTCTATCCTGTCCATAACTCACCAACCACTTCCTTCTTCCTTGGTTGTTCTTCTTCCTTGAATGTTCTCTCTTCTTGAATGTCCCTCACAATTCTCACATGAATGATTTATATATCCTTTTAAGGGGTGGTTTCCAAACCATCACATCCTTTCACAAAAGGTTTCCTTTTAATAATTATTTAAATAAATAATTCTTCTTCTTCTTTTTTAAAGAGTGTTTATAAATATTATTTATTAATCTCTCTTTTAACCAAGGAATCATAATATCCTTTATTTTCTATCTCCCTTTTAATTCCAAAGGGTTATTTATATATTTTTCTTCTCTTGGGGAAAAAGTCACATGATAGGAAAGGTGGTTCTGTCGTTGTCTCAGGCACGGACTCAAAGCGGTCGCCTGTACCAGGGCCGTGTGTTTTCTTGATGGTTACCGGTGGTGGGTTTGTTGGACGTTTCTTTTCCTGTTGTTTCATCATGTGGACATGGACGTGTGCATGCTTTGCACAAAATTTTGTTCTCCGACTGGTTACTATATAACCATTTTTTTGATTCCTTTGATCATACACGATGTTATCGAATGATAAGGAATGTGAATTTGAATTTCACTCTAGGTCGAAATTCAATTTTTTACTGACAATGTAGCCTAATTCTTGTTGCTCTCCTATTATATAAATGAGATTTTACGACTCATTATAGGGTCTAAATTTTGGGTCTGAAACCTTGGAGCACGGTTCAGTTAGTTTAAATGTTGGAATGTTGTGAACATGGTTCAGGAAATCATCCCGGGTGAGGATTTGTATAAAGTTAATATGCTATGATTTTTAATTACTAATATCGAAAGAAATCTATAAAATTAAGATGGTTTGCTCTCCTGTGTGTGTGCCATGGATTATGAATGGATTTATCAAGGGTTTCTCTCTTCAGTTTCAATGTTTAATTGAAAGTGTAATTTCTTTTCTTTCTTTAACTTAATGAGTTAATCAAATGCTTGAAAAGCTAAATTATATGTTCATGGTTGTATATGCTCAGAATTGGCTAAAAATTATTGTTTTAATATCTTGAAATATCTCATGGTAGTAAGGCTATATGAAGATAAGTTCACAGTATTAGAATTATACTTTGTATGACTCCGTTGCCCAATGGATGAGGCACTGAATAATGTTTGCAACCTTTATCTTTGGTGTAAGACCTTAGTTCTAAGTATGGTGATCCAAGTGCTGAACATAACGACATATTAAACCTTATCTTCCTATGGGAAGTAATTCTTGCTTTGAGTTGGTCAATTCCATTGCTCTTTGGTGCCTGTAATTATTCTCTAGTTTGCCAATACCAAGAATAATTACTATCCCCTTGAGTGTGTAGGGATTGTAATCTGTATACATAAAGTGTTCTTACCAGTTATAAGGCATTCTTATGAACACATCGAGGTTTACCCACCTTGGTCCTACAGAGCCAAAAGTGAAGGAGAGGTCAAACTTTTACTGACTCTCGTTAGTTGGCCACTAGCCTTTTGTAGTCATCCACAATAGGGGTTGGCTACCTCTTAGAGAACTGCAATCTCTATGTGGGAAAAAACACCAACACATTCAATAAAGAAAATAGAAATGCCACTCTATACAAAACATTCCAAGGCATTGTGAAGACTTGATTTCCCCAAATTTGGTTAATTGGTGTCTTGACAAATTTTATTGGATGAAGTATTATCTATTTAGAAAATACAAATTACTAATAACAAAGCAAATCACGAGCATTTAGTAGCCATGAATGTAGGTACAACTTATTCTTTTGAAGAGAAGGTGCACCTTTACAACATTTGTAGTGTATTTATCTAATTTCTTGCATTTTTTTTAAACGAAACTAACAACCTCTAAGTAATTTTATATTATAGAATCAACACTTTTTCAAAAAATTTACTAATGTTACAAAAAAAATTTGATAAAAGTTTCTAATTTCTTTCTTCAACCCTTTTCATCTCTATCTCTCCACCTCTCTATATCTCAATCTTTACCTCTCCAACTCTTTCTTTCTCCTCATTGTCTCTCTATCTCCTTCCCTCGCTTCCTCTATTTTCTTTATATGTTTGTCTATCTCTATATGTCTCATCCTCCCCTCCCCTCACCCTTCTCTCTCTATCTCATCCTTTCTTGCCTTTCTACAATACTTGTGGGACTGTAGGTTGGCATGTTGCTTATACGATATATGTTTTTTTTGCTCATTCAATGGGGTAAATAGTGTGACCATTTTCTTGATGCTTGAAAAGCTTCCAAAACCTCAAAAAGACAATAAGGGCTCTTGTGATCAACCATGGCCCTACACTTTATGTTCTCTATATTCATAAAACCTCTCCAAATAATTACCCATTTACATGAGAACAAAATGCCACCCTCAAATGATGATCGACAAACAATGAAATGTCTATGATTAGAGATGTTGTTTTCCCAACCATATAATACTTTATAGAGATGTTGCTTTCCCAACCATATAATACTTTATCAACTCCCCTACAAGTTTAAATTAAACACCATTATTCAATACACTTATGCCCACTAACCATCAAACAATGAGAAAATTAAAAAAAGCACAAACCTATTGTATTAAAAAACAAAATCAAAATTTTGGTGACTTGATCATACCTTTGCTATATGTATTCCACTATCAGATCAATGCTACTACAAGTGAATACAATTCTGGAAGCTCTAACATTATTTACCACCAAAATGAGTTTCCCCTATTTACAACTACTAAATATGATCAATGGAGGTGAGTGTTGATTTTGCATCATTTAGAGAAAGCAGCGGCCAAAGCAGATCACCCTCTCAAATAAAAAACTTTATAATTAATATAATAATAAGTTATTTTAAATATTATGAATGAAATAAAATAAAATTATGTAATTAGAGAATACTAATTTACTTTAGCTTTTTTCTTCATTATTTGGAAAAAAAAACACTAAATCTATTAATATCACCAAGTTATCCAAATTCTTTTTCTTCAAAATTTGACAAAAAAACAAAAAAACCTTGCAAACAAATTCTTTGAAAATTGATGCGTCACACTTAAAAAATTACATGAAAGGACTGAAATTATTTGCAACATCAAACTGATTTTAACTTGAAATTCTCTATCGAAAGCAAAAATCAGGAAAGATACATAAACACGCTCCTTCATCGCTTATCGCACTGGAGCCGGACCATTAGCAACCCCTGGACGAGGTGGCTGACCAGGCCTGGGACCATCCTCCCGACGCCTGAAACGTTGAGGAGGCTCACATTTACAACAGTCGGTGCGAGATCTGACTAGAACCACATGCGATTGAATCACATAGGATAATAAAGACTACATCTTTGCATACAGCTTGGGAAGTAGGTATCCGTTGTAAACACATGCTTTCTACACATCGCGCACTGTAGCATGTTCCACTATGTTACGAACCAGAAATATATTCGTGGCTTTATCCTTAGGGCAACATTTGCCACAGTTGAAGCAGCGAATAAAGTTAACATGGCCACAACCATGATTGTTACGCCCTCTGTTCCTCCATTTGAACGTCATCGCCTCAAAAACCCAAATCTGCTTCCTTTGCTTGTTGCTTCAGAAACCCTGATTTGCCTCTTGTCTTTGACTCTTGTGCCTTTAGAATGCGGGAATCACGATAGTTAATAAGGGACTCATTTAAATAAGTCTTGATAGAAAAACGCATTTTCTAAGCACACGAGGACACGTGAGCCGACTCAGAAACCAGTGCTGAAATTTAGTAGCATAAATGCATTAATACTTTGGTTGCAGAAGATGATCAACCATCCAGATGAAACCAATCATCTCCCACCCCCTTTGGACTGTGATGCATCGTGTATGGGGATAAAGTGAGTCGGGATCACTTCAAATTGGATACCCTTCTGCATAAATTAAAGTTTTTTCCACAACGTTTTATACAATTGACTGCTTTATTATGTGTATGATACACTCGACAATCTGGTATAGGTACCGAGGGGCCACCTGTAAAGTTACAATCTGAAACAATGCTAACTCACCTGTTCAAAATTGGTAGGTCATTTAACAAATGATGTTTGTGTAACAAAAGTCTCAATAGAGAAGTCATAGCTTCAAATAGACTATGTATCCACTTACAAGAACTTTATATATTATTTAATATTTAAATTTAATCTCCTAAGTACTACATCCTTGAAATAAAAATAAATAAATAAATATTTCTTATGCAATTTAAGTAGTGCAAGCTTCATGTTTTCATGTCTTCCTACCTAAAAGTTGATGAGAAAAGTTCATAGTATATGACATTCAAATCTTGTAAGAATATGAGTATATCCATGTGAAGATGTGTGGACCAGTTAGTAGTCGTTACATCAAGAAGGACGTTGACATAGGTTGACACCTAGTATGGTGGCTATATCTTTGATATATCTTGGACCACTGGTAATAGTTTTGATGGAATATTGAATTATTTGTCATAAAGATATTTGCCTTTTTTTTGAGAGAGAGAGTCATATAAGCAATATCCTTTAGTTCCTTGATTCCCTTATCCTTCTCAATCGAGGGATTAAAACATTAAACGAAGGGATAATTTGTCAAAGAAAATTTTATGTAACCACTTGGAAAGTTGGAGCCAAGAACAACAATACTATCCAAAAAATCTCAGTTGTTTAAATGATTACATTTTTAAATGTTCTTTCCTTTTATTGTAAAGTAGATTGATAGATTTCAAAGAGACTTACTATTAAATAATTTTTATTGTTTGTATAGATTAGTAGAATGAATTGCAACACCAATTAACCAATTCCAAGTGTCATCTATCAGATTCAAGTTCATAAATCAACTCACTTGTTTGCCTTTAAATAATACCTATTTCATGTTAAAAATTAAAAAAAAATTGTTCAAAAAAATGTTAGCATAACTTATCTTCGTAGACCTAACTATTTGTTGAGTATTAAAAATGTCTAACTTATAAGAAATCAATCATATAGTCAAATTGGATTTTTAATATATTTGAAACCAAAGATTCCAAAAATGCATGGTATAGATGATGGTGTCAAAAACATCAATAAATACAATTCCTCTCTTTAGACATGGCTCCAAATTTAAAATGAGTCTAATGTAGGCTAATGGATGTTACCTATTTTCTTAGCAGAAACTCTTGTCTTGACCATGTTTCCACATCTTGCAAACAACTTAGGTGGCTTGTCTATACTCCCACAACTTACGTGGCTTGTCTACACTCCCATAGATGTTGCATGCAAACAACCAAAAAAACCATCCACGTGCCCTGATTATGTTCAACTTTTTCCATGCATATTGAATATAAAAATACGGGGAAGAGAGGAGAGGATTATGGAGGCGCATTTCTTGCAATGAGTGTATTGTGTCAAATAGTTTGTGTGCCCTGTCAATGCTTCCAACCTTTTGCATATATGTCTAACATGGAGAACCAGAGAGGTGGGTGGAATAAGGCATTTAGTCAGATAGTTCACATGCCTTGTCTGTGCCTCCACGCATTTTTTTCTCAAGTACAAGAGCTAGTATAATGGCACTACTGTGAACAAATATTTATAGTGTATACATGCTATGAAGAATAATGTACTAAGTTTAACATATGAAGATAGACCTTACCTCTACGATTCACTATATGTGAAGATAGCGTACTAAGCCATTGTATTTAATTTATGTCTATTTAAACTTGTTGTCTGTGAACTCTAGACTACTTGACTAACGAAATGTTAATGCCACTTTACTTTGTTCTTATAATATATTAGCTCATCCTTATTGGCAGCAAGAGGATCATCCAACTTATGGCCTATTTGATATCACAGATGTTATCTCCGAAGCTCCCCCAGTTCGACTCATATGTCAGATGTTATATCCATATGATTGTGTATATAAGGTTAGTGATTGTACAAATTTCAATTCGATTTTGAGTGTTTTCTTTCAAATCAATTTTTAAAGAAATGAAGAGGCTAAACTATAATTCAGATCTGGTTTAATCTTGTATGCAATTGACGCTTCGAGCATGACTCATTGAGATATTCTAAAGAATTTGGTTGTTGTGAAGGTGGGAAGGTTGTACAGAGTCCAGAGCAATGCATTCTAGAAGCTTCATCTGTGGTACATCGTCAACCCAACTCTTGTTGCAGTGACTCTAGTGATGATTTCCCTCGCAGAACAAGAAAGAAAACCCACTTGTCTAGGGTTCAAATTCAAAGTGGAGGTTTCTTTTTTATCAGATCACGATATGGTCTAATGGACTGTAGTAAGTCAAAAAAAGAAGGGCTTTGTACCAAAAGACATGCTGATCAAACTGTAACAAAAAATGGAAAAGAAAAATGCAGAGAAAATGTTAGCGGAGGACGTCGGGCATGTAACCATCCAATGAGCTTCATTGTAGACTGTGTGCCTATGTGTTGCTGCCCTTGTGCATCTGTGTCTCTTCATCCAAGGAAAAATGTTTGCTTCCTAACCCATAAAAATCTCTTCATTTACTGTTGTTGTGATTTGATGTTAAGCGTTGAGATCGCTTGGAGGGTCATCCTTGCACTTGACAACTATTTTAGACCCTTGATTATCATCTTGATTGGACAGAGCACGTTGTCGTCTTCCTTTCTTTTGTTGTGGTTTCCAATGTAAGAAAACTAGGATGTCATCAAATTCCGATGGACCGCGGCAAGCATTTCAATTGTTGGCTAGGTTGTGTGGAGAGAGGTGGACCATTGATTTTAAAAGTTAGGTTCCTCTCTTTCAAGCAGGATTTGGGGCGGCTAGAAGTTTGACTAAACCCTTATTATTGGTTTTATTTTCAATAGGAAATGATCAATGGTTAGAAACATTTCAATCGCTAGCCAGTTCTCTAGACAAAGGGCAACCGTGGATTAAAAAATTCAGGTTGCTCTCTTTCAAATTGGATACGCCTTCGGCATAAATAATTCAAATGAGCGACTAAATTTTTGTTGATGAAGTTGTCAGTGCTTCTTGAGTCTGCCAACATGTTTCTAATCTCTCTTTTTAAGAAATTTACTAACTTTAAATTTCATGGGGTATTAATTCAAGAGAGTGTACAACACGAAATAGTTGCTTCCAAGTATCTCTTGATTCCTCATCTAGCTCATTGATAACCTCTAATATTTATTCTTCCATACTAGCCCCTTCAGTGAAGAGCAATTTCTTTTTGCACATTTATGCCCTTGACTATATTTTTGATCATAATTAAAAAAAATTTGTCACTTATTATTCAATATGTTAAGGAGTCAATTTGGTTTTATGAGGAAATAGTTGTGCTAAAAAGATAATCTTGATGTTGGCAAGAGAAATAAACCAGAAAAGATAGACCGAATGCTACAACAAACAATCTGACTCTATATTTATTCACATTAAAACAACTTACAGTTCTTCTCTATTTATAGAGGATTTCACATAAAAGATCTCAACTCATATGAGGAGATAGAAACAAAATAGAAAACTACAACTTAATAGAATGTAAATATGGACAACAGGTGGATGATAGACTACCTAACCTCTAGCAAATAGATTTAACATCTTGATAGCGTATGAACAAAGCCTTGGTTCAATTTCAACTGCCTCTATACGTGGGTGCAGCGTGGAGATGTGGAGAGTGGACTGAGCAAACATAATTATGCGATGGACAACAAACATTAGTTCAGTTCCAACTGACCAATTACGTGGGAGAAATTATATTCCAACACTCCCCCGTAATTTCGACCAACATGCTTCAACATTTTTCCATTCTCAAATCTGGAGCTCTCTAGTGGTTGTAAACAAGTCTTTAGACTTAAATAATACCTTCAAACTAACTTCAAAATCTGTGGATCTTATTATTTTAAAATCCCTCCAACTGTTATGGCAGTCTATCAATTTCTTCATTCGGTAAATTCATGTGCCTTCACTTTTCCTTTCATGATTTCTCCTTCAACCTTGTCACCCTAAATAACTACAGTTGTATCTACCTCTCAATGGTTCTTCTCTTTCAACTACGAACTCCTTTCTCTTGACAGCAATGATCTTCTAGCTTTCATCTACAAATCCCTTATTCAATTGCACCTTCTTTTCTCTTGGCTAAGGCCTTTTCTCCACTTGAAAGGATTCAAACTTCTTAGCAATTGCTCCTCTGCCTTAGAAACTTCATTTTCTCCTTGATGGCTTGCTCAAACTACAAGATCCCACTCCTTTTACACTAAGACTTTTCTTTTTCAGTTTTTTGACACTATCTTCGCCTCTTTTCTTTGGCATCTTTTCTCCTTACAAAATCTCTTCCTTTAGCAATTTTTTTTTCTTATTTTAGCGGCTACTTTATGGCCACGATCTGTTTGGACTATGCAAACAATCTTTTCTCAACTACGACTTTCAATTAAACCCTAACTCACCTTAATTTTAAACTTACAATGATTTCCTCCTTTGTTGATGACAAATAGCTCGGTGACTTCATCAAGGTTACGACTTTGCTTCAGTTTGTTGACCCTCGATCTCCTTTATAGAAAACTTTTAAATTCAACATCTCCTTGCTTCAAGCTACAACTTTTTAGGAACCGTGGCTACCTCTTCTCTTTGGTAATCCTTTACAATAGTCTTTTTCTTGGTGGGATGCTCTACAATCTCCCCCTACTTCACCTCAGTTGTGGCTGACTTTTCACTGGTCGACACTTAACTTTGACTACAAATTCTTTTACACTAACATCCTTTGTCTTTTGTTAACGCCTGCAATCTTTACAATGGTGGCAATACCTTGCATTTTTATTTTAACAGAATCTGCTTTAGTTGTTGCTAATTTAGACTTCTCCTTTGGACATTTTGGTGATTGTTCTTTGTCTACACAATTTTTTAAACTCTTCAAAAGCTTTCTTCATAAATTGTCTTCAATGCTACTTCAATAGCAAGACAGTTGTTAGAGTAGTTGGGATTACATTTTCCAACATCTCCCCCTTAATTACAACTATGAATTCTGATTTCTTTCTTGGTCTCTTTCATTGATGCTTCAACATCTACAATCTTCAATCTTCAACTTCTAGGAATCAAACCTAGGAAATCCCATTTTGCTGTTGGGATGCTCTACCCATGAGCATTGGCCCTTCCTGATAACCAGTCCATTGTAGGTTCAGGTGTGATGTACTTGGTTTATCTACACCTCTCATAGAGTGACACTGTTGGTGTTCGAGGATCCTAGCTTAAATTGGCTCTGTTGGCCTTATTCACAAACCTTGCAGACAAATGGTTTCAGGTGACCAAAAACTATCATACTAGTGGTTTCAGATTCCACAAACTCACATGCTAGTGATTTCAGATTACCATGAACTCATTTACAAGTGGTTTCAGATTACCACAAACTAGCATGACGGGGAAGCAATTGCATACATGAAACTCAGACTGGTATACTCCTCTGATTTTTTTAATCTCCTTTGTCAACACCTCTTCTTACTTGTTCTACAGACTTTAAATATGCTCTCAATTTTCACCCACAATTTTTAACATCGAATTCTTCAATTGTTGCGGTAGTTTCTTCAAGCACTTGACTGATGGTCTTTTGACCTTTTAATTTTTCTTTTCAGCTTCAGAAGTCGTCAGGAGTTGGACTTACCCCTTCCTTACATTGTTCTTAAGACATTAGATATGGCCTCTAATATAGGCTTCAAAATTGCTCCAGGACAAACTCTACAGATTTCTTATTAAAAAATGAACACCATTTTTACCTTTGGCTTTAATATTGACAACCTTCATTTACGGTCTCATTAACTTGAGATTCCTATACCCTTTAGCCTCCTTGCTGGGTTTATTCTGAGTGATCCAGATAGATGGTTGCAACCGCTAAATATCAGATTCAACCTCGTTTTAGCATTGGCTTGCTTCCATGAACTCTTCAAATTTGAGCAAGTTTGAATGGGATGAGACCTCTTCCACACTTTGACTCTACTGGAGCCTTGACTCTACTGGAGCCTGCTCTGGCTAAAATTTCAGCAACACCTCCTAATCTTCTTTCACCTCTTCCTGGTGATGACAATTCTTCTACAACATCTATTTTGACGGATGAAAAATTTATCCCTTCTTCCAGACTTCAGCTACGACTGGAGCGACTTCATTAGGTCTCTACTAGATCTTCCAATCTCCAATGCCAACGATATCTTCTTACAATGCAACGACCTTTCTTCATAACTTCAACGATCGACTGGCAACACTTTCCAGCTACGACTGGCTATGATCTTCTTTTGTTGGCTTTGCACTGTGACAACATAAAATTATTTTCTTGGAAGCTGGAGCTTTTCTCAACAACTGGCAACTCTTCACTATGGTTACATCTCAATCGATCTATATAGGGATCTTCCTTCCTAAACAATGATCTCCCTTGAAACTCAGCATTGATGAAAAAAGAAAGAATCTCCTCCAACAACAACGACATTTACAAATCCAATTCAAAATTTATTCCACTGGCTGGGCCTTCTTCAATGCAAATTCCAAGGCTCTATCCTTTTACACCTCCAATCTCATCTTTTCAACTGTTATTGGTGGCTTCTCTGACGGCTCCAAAAACTCTAATCAGCGGCTTGACTCGCACTTCTAGCAACGGCCTTGGCAGCGGTTTCAAACACTTCAATGTTGGGGTGATCTCCTTTGAACAAAAATTTCTTATTCCAATGCTACGAGCTCTTGATCCTAGATCTTGTGGCCTACTCTTTCTTAGCAGCGACAGCGACCTTCTATGCTCCAAATTGATGGCATCAACCTTCTTTTACTGCTCTTTGGTTGATAGTAATTTCCATCAGCTTCTACCAACTGCTATAGTAGTGATCCCCAAATAGGTGGTATATTCCTTCTTCACTCATTTAAGAATCACAAAGATTTCCAAAAACAGAGATTGCAAAACAGAGCTGCAAGCTCTTACAAATGGATGCTTCCTTCTCAAAAGACACATACGCAGCATTAAGATTTTGGTTGCAATAGCAACAATCAACACCGCCCCTCACTTTAGACAAGCACAGAATCCTACCCACATCACCTTGCTGAGGTCGATGGGAGAGCTCACAGCACATGGGATTCCCGTCCAAATCGCGTCCCCTCATGTATGTGAATTGCGTCCCCTCCTGCGTGTGGAAGGCCACGTACCAATAAACAGTTCGTCGCAATGGACAGATCGTGTGCCAGAGAACAGACCATGGGTTCATTTTTAGGCTGTGGGTCAATAATGAGCAAGCCATGGCATGGGTGCATAGTGCGATGGGTTCACAATGATTGTAAAATGGTTGACCAACGATCAATGTAATACGAATGCTACAGCATACAGAAACATATTTTATTGATGATCTCTACAACCGCCACAGCTCGGAGCGTTTCGGGCTTACCCAACCTCAAACTGCAACAGCTTCACATAATCAGCAGTTGCGGCTGGGATCTTTGGCACCTCTCCTTTCCAATAGTTGCAAACTCCAGTTCTTCATTGCAGTTTTCTTTGAGCAACTCACAAACCGTTCCACTGTTAATCTCCCCCAATCTTCAAATCTTCATCTAAACTCTTCAGGATCAACTAAACATTCTCTGATACCAATTTGATGCTGGCAGGAGAAATAAACCAGAAAAGATAGACCGAATGCTACAGCAAACAATCTGACTCTATATTTATTCACATTAGAACAGCTTACAGTTCTTCTCTATTTATAGAGGATTTCACGTAAAAGATCTCAACTCATACGAGGAGACAGAAACAAAATAGAAAACTACAACTTAACAGAATGTAAATGTGGACAACAGGTGGATGATAGACTACCTAAACTCTAGCAAACAGATTTAACATCTTGAAAGCGTATGAACAAAGCCTCAGTTCAGTTTCAACTGCCTCTATACGTGGGGGCAACGTGGAGACGTGGACTGAGCAAACATAATTATGCGATGGACAACAAACATCAGTTCAGTTCCAACTGACTAATTACGTGGGAGAAATTATATTCCAACAAATCTCTTAAACCCCTACCTTTTAGAAGCTATTTTTTTTATTTTGTTATATATGTTATGATAAAAGAGTCAAATAGGATTAAACATGCATACCTCATGTTCGATGTGATCCCTACACCTACCAAGAAACAAGTCATTTAAGTTCTCTTCTATAATTATTCTTACTTGCAAGGACAGGTTTTAGAATTACTAAATATAATCCTTAACTATTTTTTTGTTGTTACAATTGAGCTAACTAGCTAATGTAATTATTTCATACTTTATTATTATAATGTAACTACAATTCTTTTGGAAAAAAATATTAGGTTACATTGAGAGCCCTTTTCTCTTTAGCAGGAAGTCATCAATTCCAAATAAATTTCTTAATTTCTAGATATAAGGAAGTCATTATCACCTTCTACCCACTTGGGATTTAATATACATCAAAATATTCTCCATTTTATTTATCCAAGTGGATCCTTGCCATCAAACTTATGCATAGAGTTACCTTCAATAACTAGTACTAAAATCTAAAATGAGTGCTAGCATTTGGATTAAGATTAGTGTCTCTAAATGATCCACCTTGATTTATTGAAACATTGGCCTTTTGTTGTGGTTTCTTCTCTTGGAGATACAACATTACACTTTCTCATTCTACTTTCATTTTACACTCAGTGCTACCCAATATTACTCCTTTTATTTTAGATTGTATATCTTCTTCTAGATAATGTACACTTTGTCATTAAAAGGAAATGACCTATCTAAATTTTCACTTGATCCTATATTTGAATCCATATCATCTTTTTCAAAATCCTTTTGAAGAGTGACTAGATTATTTCCCTTGCTTCTTGTTGTAGCTTCTATCATGATGTTGCCCAAATAATACTCATAATAACTCACTCAAAAAAATCAAAATAAGCTAATTTTTTTAGTGTAACTTATTTGAGGCTAGACTGCATTTGGCTAAAAAGCTTTCCAAGAAAATTACTAATTTGCAACCTTGAGAGTTAAATAGGTGTGAACCTAATTTTGTAATGAATTCTTTAAAACTTTTTCAAATAATCTCAAATTTGGATTGTAGCAACTTCAATATGTCCTTGACCAACCCTTCAAATTCTATAAAAAAGTTCACCAAATCAAAGGAGATATGCACTTCATGATTAGACCTCTTAAATTAAAAAGAAAATCACGTTCCTTGCCTTCCAAATGTCAAGATCATGCTCCAATAACACTTGTAATGAAATTACTCACATAAGAAAATAATATAATAGGAATTATGTTGTTGATGTGATAATAATAATCCACTTTCAGCAAACCTCCAAAAGTCTTCAATAAGATCAGACTTCAAAATATATGATAATCAACTACTACTTGTGCTAACTCCTATATATAAACATCATTAGATAATATTATTATCCTAATCCCAATGAGACCAACATAATATACTATAATTATACTTATGAACTCATAAATAATTCAATTAAAAATTATATTAGTCACTAATCAACTGTTGATAATACAATCAACAAATTAAAAATCTAACAGAAATACAGCTAAACAAATGTTAAACATAAATTACAAAAAAAATTAAGACTGCAATTATTTGTTTATTTATATATATTTATCTTTATTCTATCTCGTATTCAATAGTTTTCCAATGGACCTCAACTATTGAGGCAATTTACCGAAGCAGAACACCAGAAAATCAATTCTCAACAGCATAGAGCTAAATTATATAACTGCATTCTTATCCCTTTAGAGTTTGAGAATTATAGAACATAATTTTCATAATATGCTCTGTAAGATCTAAATTTGGGAATCAATTAAGGCGATAATGCATCTACCCATGTTTGTTTTTTATCACAACTATGCACTCTGAGTATTATTTTGTCTAACACAGACAAAGTATATTCATTGAAGAACTATTTGGCTCCCAATCTTGATCCAAATTCTTTCTTACACAATTTTCTTCCCCAAAAGTTCTTTTAATCCTCTGATATCATTCATACAAATGAATTAAGGTACTCATCAACAGTTGTATATTCGACATCTGGATATAGCTGACTTGCCTCCACTCCATCAGATCCAATTTCAAAATTGGTTTGGTCCCCTTTCACATAAAGGCTGTGAAAACTTGCTATTCGAATTTTGGTTGGAAATGGTGTCTCTACATCATCCACCAAATTTACATAATACATTAATACTATCATCCCAAGGAAATTGTAAAGAAAGAGTTCAATATTATCAGTAACTAAGCCAAAAATTCAATTAAGCCAATAACAATTCTCAGTCAAGATCAAAGCACTTGATCATTGTTTGTAGCTATTTTTCAATTTTATGATTTACTATTAGTGCTTTTATTTTCAGTGTTTTTTAAAGTTTTTTTGGCAGCATCTTTTATTTTCAGTGTTTTTCTGAGTTTCTGGGGCAGAGTAAGAGGGATGTTTTAAAAAGAAATCAAATTCAACTGAATATATATAAATTAAAATTAAAAGAATTTGATTTGTTACTTCAAACCTTCAATTAGTTTAAGAACCTTCTCCTCAGATAAATACTCTTTTACTAGTGTCTTCCCAGTTTTCTTCTCCCAGAGGGCTACAAGCTCATTGAATGAAAGGGTGTTTGCAGGAAGCCTCAAGTAAAGAATCTTATTCAAGGTTCTAGGATCATCCACTGCCTTGATTGTATAGGTTCCAATATCTTCTTCTTTCACATATACACCTGCATTCTCATTCAACAATACCTGAGACAAAGCTAATGTATAAATAATAAATATCAATTACATAGATCCCTTACCCAAATACCCAGAATAAAATCATAACAGAAAAAACCTAATGAACAGAAAAAACATAGTTCCATTAGGAAATTAAGAAAAGATTTGGATAAGTATTAGTTTTAAGATAAGAAATTACTTATACCTTTACTATTTCCATCTCCATAAATAACAACCTATGTATATGGAACACCTTCTGCCTCAATAGCCCGCCTAAGTTTGATTCTCAAATCATACATGCTCTTGATGGGCTCTACTGCATGGGTTCTATCAACATCCATCCCAAACTCTGATGGGAAAAACCTCTGCACAATAGAAGCAGAAGATATAGGTTTTCTATGGATAGAGATTTCTCAATTAATGTTAAGGATGGTAACCATTGGCTTACATTAATGCTTATATGAATTGTACCTTGATGGTCCCAACTTCTTTAATAGCCTTGATGAGATTGAACTGCTCTGCTGTAAGTTCTGTGCTAATGGTGGAAATGACTACATCCACCAGCTTAATTGCTGCTATTAGGCTTGAATAATCCTCTATAGATCCCTGTAAATTGAGGAAAAATCCAGATGATTGATAAGAAAAGACATTCTGAGCTACCAAATGGTAAAAGTAATTGAAAAAAGCTTTCTGAGCTGCAGAATGGTGGTATTAAATGAAATGGATCCCTGTAGATGGGTATTGAGGAAAAATCCAGATGATTGATGAAAAAAGACATTCTGAGTTCTGAATGGTAAAAGTAATAACCTCTGGTTGAAAAAAGCTTTCTGAGTTGCAGAATGGCCATATTAAGTGAAATAGCTTAAGATTTTGACCTCAAAAATTTAATTCACAGGTCCCATCAGAAACCAACCAGGCAAAACAATAGAGATTTGAAAATTGCACAGAAGAAATTGAGAACTTACATGGAGTATAGTTGCTCCAGATGATTTAAAGGAATCTAGCAAGTCAGCCTTCTCTGGATGGGAAACTGTGGATTCTCTCACAAGGAGGAAAGTGGGATGGCCCTGAGCAAGGCTAGCTTTGGTTACATGACGGCCAATATAACCCGTTCCTCCTACAATCAGAATTTTGCTGCTTCCCATCTTTCCCTTAACTATTTTTCGTAATCATAAAATAGAAAATGGTGTGCAAATTTTGGAAGATGAGTAAGGATATTTAACAAAGCTTTAAAGGAAAGTCATTCGTCGAAACATGTTTTCTTGAAGAAATGCAGGGGGAGAAAATAAATTATCGTTTCTCATTAGGGTTGGATTTAGTTAGGTTTTTTTTTAGGTGATTGAATCATTCAACATAATATTATAAAATATCTTTAATATTAGTTGATATGAAAGGTTGGTAGAGAATCATTCTAAAGTCAATGGATATTTAAATAAAATTCATATTTTATGAAAAACGGTGCACTTTCTATATTAAAATATAAATATAGTATATTAATTTGTATGAAAAGAAAATAAATATAGCATATTTTTAAAAAATATTTGGAGATGATATTATGTTTCACAAGACTAAATTGGTAAAGCAAGGGAACAAAGTATTATGGCTCTAAGAAGGAAATAACAAGTATATATGGCCCCCAAAAAAGAAAACTTGACCATTACACTATCATATAATCAAAGTTCATAAAGTCAATAAACAAACTTATGCAACGAAAGCTATAACACCAACACTGGGAAGTGGGTCTTGGTCACCAAGGTTACCTCACTCTCCATTAGGCACATCCTCAATGAGAGTGGTGTCCTTCACCTCCTCGAGGTCTTCCTGCAAATGTAAATCTTGAACACTAGGCAATGTAAATTGAACTCCTCAATGACAAAAGGGCAAGAGCTAGGCAAGGAAATTTACCTTGGCCACTAGGGGACCCATCCATGCTATTAAGAGGGTGCAAGAGATTTGTAAGCAAATGGCATGGCCAACACAAAGAGACTATCTAGACAATTATCTAGCTATAGAGGTAGAGAAGACACTCTTCAAGAGCTTTGAGAGTAACATTGAGCATAATCAAAGTGACCATGCCATTGCGTTTGGTGGGGGGATCTATCATGAGAAGGTTAAGAGGGAGGAAGCATTCTCCTAGTGATCAAGGACGTTGTGAAGTTATTTCACTTCCAAGGTCACTTTCTTGGCCTAAACTTGAAATTACATGAGCACAATTGAAACTACAAGCAACTTGATGTGAGTAGAAATTTTGAAACATACAATACAATTAGCAAATATAAATTAATTCTTATCTTTCCAAATATAGTATTAAATCTTCAATTTCAAAGCATGTCATAGCTAGAAGAATTTAAGTGGAAATTCAAACCCATTGCTTAACAAAAACATTACACCAAGTAGACAACTTTGGTCTAAGACATTTGAAAAATTCATGAATCCATTGTTAGGTTCACTATGCATGAGTGCAAAACTGAAATAAATTCAAAACATTTTCAAGTTGCCCATAAAATAGATATCTAGTATGAAAAATATCAAAATGTGTTAACTGGTAGCTAATAGGAAGACCCTAGTGAAAGATAAATTTTAACTACTTGTTACTAAAAAGAGATTAATTTAATATTTCTAATGTGTATTTAATTAAACCAACAATTTTTAATAAAAATAGATTAATTCAATTAGACACTATAGTTGAGATTTATGAAAAGGAAATATATTTATGTTAATTGAAGTAAGTGTAATGGGGGCCAAGAAATGTGGAACTTGATTTGACAATTGTCATGTAGATGTCAAACCAAAAGTCAATAATATGAATATATTATGATACAAGTGTTGAATTAAGAAAATTAAATAACCACCCATGGTCATTACCATTTTAAAAAAAATTCCTCACACCTTCAATATTCCACTAACCGACCAAGCAAATTCTTTCCAATTGTAGAGCATTCTTAGAGTTAGCAATTGATTGCTACACAAAGATGTTGTGAGGATTGGAAGCCAAAAGGGTATGCCCATGTTCTAGTTGACCTTCAAGGGATTTTTCAAGTCTAACATTTTACAACAACCTTTCATCCATAATTACAGAGGAAGGAGGTACATAGATAGCAATGGTTATCTCCCACCAATTAAACGATATGTTGAAGTTTTTGTTCAACATTCCAAGTAGCTAAGAGATCATTAATGTAATCTTGATTTTTGAGATGAAAGACATTCAACACAAAGGGAAGATCTTTGGAGAGGGGTGGTAATTGAGAGAGAAAGATTGGTGAAAATAGGAAGATGGTTAGAAAGAGTGGTGAAAATGTGAAAGTGGTTAGAAAGAGTGGCTGAAAGGTTAGAAAACAAAGTGATCAACATGTGGGGCAAATTGGACAATAAGAAGAGATAAAGAATTGGTCTAATTGACTCATTTTCCTTAAGAATCCTTCACAACAGTTGTTCCAAGTGAACCAATAGAACGTTTGGTTGTTGATTTTTCCCCAAAAGAAGCTAATGGCACTTCAAGAATCCTTTATTCTACATGTAATGTTGAACTAGGGGAGATGACCCAGTAGTTGAGCACCCTAACTTCATGTTTCTCAAAATCCTACATGAAAATTTTAAATCTCTCCCAATTTTTTACAATAGTTTACTTGGCAAGTCCCCTGCTTATAACTAAGGTTTCAGGGTCACATCATCAAATATGATGCCACATTAGCATGCTTTTTGTCAAGGTGTCCAAAAAGGCCCAAAAAAAAGTGAGACTGATACTTGTGCATCTACATCATATTTTAGTGGGACATGATTTGTTGCTTTTTAGATCTAAGGAATACTTTTCATTTAATTATAGGTATCCATTGTCAACACTAACAACTTTAAAATCGCAACTATTGATCTAATATTGTTAAAAATATTAAACGTTAGATAAACAAATGCTAGAACATGCTCAAATACTTTCCTATATTTAAAAAAAAAAAGCCCTTCGTGTCCTTTCATCGACCATGAGTTCTATGGGCAGAAATGGTGCCGAGCAGTCCGGCATGCCTCTACAATATAAATAAGAAGAAACAAATTATGGAAGCTTCGATTACTAGTCACCTAAAGGGCTCATTATTCTCTTTTTTGTCCTTTCTGTCAGGCTCCATGGCCGCTTGAATACGTAATCTGCATTATGACTTTTATTCGAACTAGTGTTATTTAAGATTTACTTGTCCTTTGCAATTTACAAAAAAATATTATCACTGAGTGAATAGCAAAATAAAATTCAGGTTAAGATGGGGAGCAGCAGAATTCTGATTATAGGAGGAACTGGTTACATTGGCCGTCATATAACTACTGCCAGTCTTGCTCAGGGTCATCCCACTTTCCTTCTTGTGAGGGAATCCACAGCTTCTAATCCAGACAAGGCCCAGCTGTTAGAATCCTTCAAATCCTCTGGAGCAACTATACTTTATGTGAGTTACATGCTGCTTCTAAACTTCAAATATATCTTTTTTATGGGAGTTGTGAATGCAGATTTTGGGTTCGAAGTCCTCTAATAAACTATATGAAAGTCTGGCAAACCAGGTTTAAACTTCGATCTTTAATTTTGAAACTGATCTTCGTTAGGAATGCTCCATTTTAATTGAAATAAAGTTTTTAAGTGGGGTACATCTCAACCAGTCAACCCAACTTGTTACTTATAGTAACAATTGTACTTTTAGGAGGAGCCAGTTCACCAATAAAAAATAAAATAGCATAATTTCAGTGTTCCACGGGGTTTCGGAGACGGGGATGGGGATGGTAGAGGACATGTTTCGAGGATGCGGGGATGGGGTCTAAGTTTCGGGGTGGTGGGGGACGACGGCAGGGTGTTGAAATATATATAGTAATTGAAAAAAATAGTTATAAAAAGATGTATAAGTATAAGAATTATACATCTTGGAGACAATTAGGAGTCCCTTAAACGTTTTGAGGACACCCCAGTGTCCTCGAAGTCCTAGCGGCATATTGGAGACAGCAACACTAGAGATGAGATGGTGGCGGTGGTTGTGGGCTGGTGTGAGGACATCCCACCAAGTCCCCAAGTCTCCAAGACATCCCTGTCTAGAAAACACAGAGTTTTTGGGGAGAGACACATCCCCGTAGAACACTGCATAATTTCCTACAAGCTATCCTTGAGAATCTCCTAAGAATCAATTCCATAGCTTTAAGCATAGCATTAGTCCATCAAACTTATCTGAATTTGGTTTTTGAATGAAAATTATAACTTATATAGGCTTGATCCTATAAATTTTGCAGCTTACTCTCTGTCAATCCATCAACCGAATTCAGCATTTATAGATATCATTTAGTAAGACTGTGTACTTAATTTATTTCTGATTCTTTATTACGCCTGCACGGCTAACCCCCATTGAGTACATTTTAAGCCATTTTTTGCTTTTCAATTTTATTGGCCTCTCTAGTGATTATTACAATCTAAGTTCAATTTAAATTGACCATTGTTTAACAGTTCCATTCGACAACTCGATCATTGTCAAGGTGTTGGTGGGTGTGATAAAACATATTACCCAGGAGATAGTGTGGCCAGAATAGTTGGGCTTCTTAGGAGACAGATATTTTAGAGAATCTGGTCTTATCTCGAGAGACTGTCAAAATGGACAAGCAAGACTCTAATTATCAATCTTGATTTCATCAAAGCCTCTGATTGCATCCAATAGCCATTCAGTCTTCACATGTTAAAATGGTTGGGATTCAGGCCCAAGATCTGTGCTTAAATTAGAATGTTGTTTATGAACATTAATGCTAGAATTGTAATCAATGGATCCCTCACCCCCCAGTTCTTCCTGAAAAAGTCCAAGTGCCAAAGCTGGCCCCTCGCTCCATTTCTTTTTGTAATAGCAACTGATGCTCTCAGTTATTTGTTCCAACGTGCACTTTCCACTAAGCTTTCCTTGTTATTTCACTATCAAGTAATGCCAAAGCCCTTAGCTCATACTTTGCTGATGACAGCTGAATTTTGTTGATGAAGTGTCGCATACAATCTTTTGTACCATCTCAGGCTCCACACTAGCCATGAATAAAACTGAGTTCATTATGACCCATCCCAACCCTCATCCACCATGGATTCCAAGCAAATGGCGAGATGTGAAACATGGCACCATCACTAGATACCTTGATATCCCTTTCGGCATTGATGTGTTCCTCAAAGATTGATTTTTAAATTGGACTAACTGGTTCTTATCCATGACTAACTTTATCCAAGTGGCCATCTCAGGCTCCACACTAGCCATGCATAAAACTGAGTTCATCATGGCCCGCCCCAACCCTCATCCACCACGGATCCCAAGCAAATGGCGAGATGTGACACGTGGCACCATCACTAGATACCTTGATATCCCCTTTGGCATTGATGTGTACCTCAAATATATGTGGAATTGGTTCCTGATCAAATTCAAAGGCAAATTTCTAAATTGGACCTACTGGTCCTTATCCGCATTCAAGTGGCCAACACAATTCTTCTAGCTAGCTATGTGTATGTTTCTTCTTACTTTCTTCCTTCTTAAAAGTTGCTACAACCAACTGACAAAGCTTTTGAGGAGCATTGTTTGGGCCAAATGGGGCAATAAGGAATGAAGCTCTTGAACCCCTTTGGCAGTATTCCACTATTCCCAGCTTTTTTTTCAGCAGCCAAAATTTCAAAACATGTGATTTGAGGCTGATTATCATTTGGCTTTGACACTACTATGGCAGTCTTCCACTATTCCCAGCTCTTTTTCCAGCAGCCAAAAGTTCAAAACGTATGATTTGGAATCAGATACAGAACACTGAATTGAAAATTCTTATGTATTGTGTTGAGTACAAGCTCAACGTTGGAAACTTTACCCTCTGCATGGAAGGTAGGATTTCGGTGGGAATTAACAGAGCGCGACTGATGGTTTTTGGTTGTGTGGACACTAACAAAACGTTGAAAGTGTGTAATAAAACTGCTATTCTGGTGGAAAACTAACCTTATCGGCCATCTTGGTGTCTTCATCATGGCCATCTTGGTGTCTTCATCATTCACAACACAGGTCAATGTCTACAGAGTGTCCATGGGCTGTGGTGGAGTACTATGGTGATTACTGCTGAGCGTATATTTTATTGTTCCTGCTCCCTCAAATGCTTTGGCACTACTACTCTTTCTTCAGCAGAGAATGAGTCTGCGAAGGGTTATGTGAAGACAGACATAGTAATGAATAAGGTTAATATGACTGATTTACGGGTTGAGATCAAGCCATTTGGTGTCTCGGCCATACATTGCTCTGTTTGTCACCATGCTGCTCTGTGGTTGTTTTATAAACTTTCAGTTACAGCTGCTATGGCTATCCAGTGTCTCCAGTTCTGCACTTATTTGGCAACATTCTTCAAGTTATGCTGTTTCACATTATCTACTCTTGGCCTTGCCTTGCCATGGTTTGTGATGTCTATGAGCTCACAGGCAAGAACTGTTATTTCCATGAAAGGTATGAAGAGGTGAACATTAAAACAAGACAGAATGTGTCTGTGAAGGATTATGTGAACTCTGACAAAGTTATGCAGGAGTTTTATGTGACTAGTATTTGGGTTGACACCTACCATTTTGTCTCTCAGCCATTCATCACTCAGTTTGTCATCAGGCTGCTCTGTGGTTGTGTTATGACTGCTACTCTTTCAGCTGCTAGGGATTTCCAGTGTCTCCAGTTCAGCACTCGTGGCAGCTTTCTTCAAGTTATACTGTTTAATGTTATATTCTCTTTTTCATGCTTTGACATTCAATCTCCCTGCTGTCATTAAGTCTCAACAGTATTTGTTTATTTTGCTCATCTGTTGACTGTGGGACGGTGCATTGCCTGTGCATCACTGCATGGACATCTGTTCTGCTTCCTGCTATTTGTAATATTTAACTGCTTAGTTCTCCCTCCCACTTCCCCTCCAAAAAAAAGTTTTTAATATTAGTAATTACCATTCAACAACTCAAGAGTTTTTTTTTCTTATTCAGCATTTTGTTTGTTACTGTTTTTCAATCCTATTGACCCATGTTACCTATTGATATCTAAATTCAATTCAAATTAACCATTGTTTAGTATTACCATTTAACGCCTCAGAATTTCATTTTCTTGTTCACCATTGTGGATAAAATATTTTTGAATCCTATTGGACCTCTGTTACCTAGAACTTCACATTAATATCTCAATTCAATTCGATTAACATTGAATTTTATTTAATAATTAATATTATCATCTTACAACTCAAATTTAAATTTTTTAAGTCGTCATTTTGTGTTGATTGTCTCTTCTTGAGGTTGTTTTGGTAATGCTGCATGATTAGTACAATTCTCAAATTTGCTGCTTAGATTAGTTTCTTCTTAATCATTGTTTTCTCAATACCTATTTGCAGGGATCGATAGAGGATTATGCAAGCCTTGTAGAGGCAATTAAGAAGGTGGACATAGTCATCTCCGCCATTAATACAGAACTGACAGCAGAGCAATTCAGTCTCATCAAGGCTATTAAAGAAGTTGGAACTATCAAGGTGAAAAAAATTCTACTTTTCTAATTGATCAGCTACTCAAATCTAGGGCCCCCCTTTAGTTGCCAGGTCGAGTATTAGCCTTCTTCATTTAGAATGCATATTTTTTCTAACATCCCATCACAGGCCAGATATATGTGCTTGGACCGACTAGAACTCAAACCTAGGACCTTTATAGGCTGCTGGATCAATCTGTCACAGAGCTTAGCCCTCTTTAGTCCTGAATATGGATTATTACCAACACAATTTTTTTATATAACAATTCAATTCCATTAACAGTTTTAACGTATTTTTTGTAGAATGGATTTAAGCTCTGGGAGAGACCAGTTATGTATTTAATTTGGGTAAACTAAATCCCCCTACTTCTGACAGATGAAACACCCCTTGATCGGGGTATTGTAACATCTAAGTTGAAAGTTAGAGTAAGGAAAGTTTATCAATTAAAAGAAATATTAATGAAGTTCTCTACGTCCTATTTTTCATTCTTCTTGTGCAGAGATTTCTACCATCAGAGTTTGGGATGGATGTTGATAGACAACATGCAGTGGAGCCCATAAAGAGTGTATATGATTTGAGAGTCAAATTGCGTAGGGCTATTGAGGCAGAAGGCATTCCATATACATTTGTCTCTGCCAACTGTTTTGCTGGGTTTATTCTTCCCAACTTAGCGCAGATTGGCCTTACAAGCCCTCCAAGAGATAAGGTTGTTATATCTGGAGATGGGGATAATAAAGGTATGTGTAATTTCTTATCTAAAAATTGATGTATTTACCCACAGGAGTGACTTTAAAAGATATCAGATGCCCTTAAAAATACCCTGTACATACATGTAAGGTGCTATTCAGTATTCACAATGTATGGAGAATGGGTATGCTGTGTTTACCATGTTTGTTTCTGGATCAGTATCCTATATGCTTTTTTGGCAGTATTTAGCTTTGATTTAGAAAATCTGTTTTGTTAAATTTTCTAACTGAAGCATATTCTTCTGATGTGAGCTTTAACAAATGTTTCTTTATGACCTCATAATTCCTATTTGCAGACTTGAGATTTTATGTTGTGGGTTTTTGTAGGTCAAGCAATCAATTAATGAGAATTTATTTGATTTGATCTTTTAAGTATCATTCAATGTGGATGCAGCTGTGTATGTGAAGGAGGAAGACGTCGGGACATTTACAATCAAGTCAGTGGATGACCCTAGAACCTTGAACAAGATCCTCTACTTGAGGCTTCCTGCCAACACTCTATCATCCAATGAACTTGTGGCTCTTTGGGAGAAGAAGATAGGAAAGAGTCTGGAGAAGGAATATCTATCTGAGGAACAGGTTCTTAAACTTATTGAAGGTTAGGAGAACATACAAACCTAACTCCGTAGCTTTTGGATTGCTTGGAAAATCTTCAAGTTGTAAAAATTTTAAGTAGGTTTTTTAATCTAAAAACTAACCTTCTACCACCATTTTTTTCTGAAATGATGTCCATATCAAGTTCTATTTTCTTATTAGTTTAGTTTGATATTCTAGATTACTCTGTGATTGGTGATTTCAAGAGTTCTTAGAAATAGTTTTAAGATGAAACAGTGCATGAGGGGTAGCCGGTAGACTACTATTCAACTTAAACGTTTACCTAAAGAAGTTTAAGTTTTCTTAAAATAAAACTGACCCGGTCAGTAGTTACAGGGTCATCCATGGCTGGGACTGAAAATTTCTTGATTTATAAAATATTAAACTCTTGCTATACAATTAGCATGTAAATAGCGATACTAATACCTTATGTGAATGTGGTGAATGATGCAGAGACCCCTTTTCCAATGAAAATCTTCTATGCAATTTTTCATGCACTTTATGTGAAAGGGGATCAAACAAATTTTGAAATTGGACCCGATGGAGTGGAGGCCAGTCAGCTATACCCAGATGTCAAATACACAACTGTTGACGAGTACCTCAATCCATTTGTGTAAATAACATGAAATGATCTTGTACTAAATTAGAAATTAAAGTGGCAGTGAGAAAAGAAAGGCCATCAATGAGGTGTTTCTCTGTGTTAAGAAAACTTGTAGTTTGTGTGCATAATAATGATGAGAAACAGACGGCTAGATGCCTGATAGGTTCTTCTGATTTGGAATGTTTAAGCCTTCAGCAACTGCATGTTAAGGAAAAGTGTGCCCAATAGCTTTTTGAGTTGAAACATTGTGAATGGAGTTAAACTGTTGAAGAGTTGAGATTAGGTATGTATTTTATAAAATTGTGGAATAATTTATATGACTTCATAGACTGGGAAAACTTGGTTTTTTTTTCAAGGTATGAATATTTATATAAAAAATAAAATTGATGAATGAGTGTCCATTATATTACTTTAAAAAAATCACACTAATTCAAAAACAAAAAAAGGAATGGGATCACATCCAAACTGTCCATAGTTTTGATTTTCTACCCTTGTTAACAATTAATTTTGCAGTATTTGTTTTGGCAAAAAATCTAAAACAATGTTGCAAGACAACTAAATTATAAAATCAAAGGAACAAAGGAAATAAAAGGAAAAGAAAGAAAGGAGAAAGGACAATGTGGTATCATTGTTTATGATTATACCAATTTTGAGTTTGAAAATTTATTCCATCAAATTTTGATTGATAATTGTAATGGTGAAAAATGCATACCTTGATCTTTTCCCTTCCATTTTAGACTTAATTTAATTCATTTGTCATTTGAACAATGACTAGTGGATAGGTAGCTTATTCTAGCATAGAAGTTTCCAAATAACCTAATCTTACTAGATTCCCTCTACATACATTTGAAGAACTAGGTATAATCTTTAGTTTATCAATTCCTTGGCTTGAGCCAAATCTAGAGATATGGAAGCAAATAAAAAAATGACCTCAAAAGTTTCAAATTTCAAATTTGAATTTGGACCCTTATTGATTCCTTCCAACTAGTAATTATGAGCCAACTAAAGTATGAATATTATTAACATGTGTGCTATAGTGTTGTATTTAAGGACAAAACCTAATTCATTATTACACATCTAAACACTAAGAGCTCTTACTTCTAACTTACATCATCACATAAAGAACACAATTAGAGCATCAACATTACATCATCATTCCTAGGTATCCTTGCATGTATGCCTATTATTTTTTATTATGTTGTTCTACACTATAAACTCACTATTAGGGGTTCAAGACTAAGGGAGAATCTCCCTACCTAGCAAGCTCCTTGATGGTGTTGATAGTCACCACCCCTTTTAGATGTAGGTTGAAGACACTAAGTTGAATTGAGTTTTGATTGATAAATCAACACAATTTTAGAACGACATGCACAATTTTAGAACGACATGCACAAGTTTAGATCTACACTCATGGAGATCAATTCCATAATCTCAAAAGTAAACCAAACTATCAAATAAAGAGTTTTCAAATTCAAAGATGTTCACCTTAGATCCCAAAAGGCTTCAATAATTAATGAATTAGTTATTGACACTTGGCACAACATTATCTTGATCATATTTTGAGCTAAGAATACTTAATTTTATTTATTTATGCATATTTATTTTAATGTGGAGTAGGAAAAGAGATCCTAGATCTCCCTAGATTAACTAGGATCAACTTCTTTTCACTTGTCCTCTACATCTGGACACAAAACCAACTAGGGTTTGATGATTGGCTAGCTGCCACAAGAGCCAATCTCCTAGGGTTTAGTCATCTTGAGTTGCAAAGAGGATAATTTTGATGTGTTTTTAACAAGCCTATTTGACATAAACCCTAGATTTGAAAATGTAATTTATCACACAAATGAAAATGGAAGCTAATGGAACAATTACAGATCTAGAAAATGGATATAGAGAGGAACCTGTGACTAAAAATTGGGCCTAAATTTGAAGGACAAATTCAATACTGCCCTTGTCTAGAAAAGCTTATTTTTTGAGATATGCAAGCTTAAGATGGTAGGTTACAGTCTACTTTGTGTTTCTTGTGTCTTGTTGCCAAAAAAACTTTCTAGTCCGACCTACACACATGAAAAGAGGGGGAAAGGTTGTGTTATATAGGGGCTTGCCTAAGTAAAATTTTGTTTTGGTATTCCTACCTCCACGTACAACAAATGATGATGATCAAGAGGGTGTTCCCTAGGTTGGGCAAAGGCCAAAATAATAATTGAATGAAATAATAAATGATAAATGATAATGTTACCTTGGTATGAAATCTCTATTGAAGTGATGTCCACACCATGTGTTGCCACCATAGGTTGTTTGATGGATTCTTGAATGGATTGAATACCTACAATAGGTTAGTTCACAAAACATAATAGATTGTTTTAGCTAGCACACAGAGGATAACTCAATACATCTTCATAATAATGACATGATTGATCATAATAGCTCCTTGTTCATAATTATCTTCTTCTTTCTTTCCTTTGTTCAAATGAGAATAAAACTTGTTTATATATGCATTCCAATTGACAATTTTGATTATAGGCTAACCTGGGATCTTTTTAATCCTTCAAGGACCAACACCAAAGAATCAAATTTGAATTATGTCCCCTTTTAAGGTCAAGTGTGCTACCCATCTTGTCCAAGTGTTTTTTGCCCAAATTTATAAGGATGTCAAGGAATTGAATGTATTTTTATGATTTGGTCCAGAAATGAATAAATTTATTATAATTAATGTTGTATGTAAAATAGGGTGTCAAGGTAGTGTGAAATTGTCAAAGATGAAAATTTACGATGCTATATTTAACCTCCATTTTAGTGAGAGTATGAACTTATGTTCATACTCACACTGAAGGAATGAATTCTTCTATTAAAATGCTGAAGAGACAAGATGACACAAAATTGAGGGGTGTGCAAGCCCCCAGCTTAGGATCCCATCAACCTACAATGTTAAGACAAACATGTGAAGAAAATATATCACACACAAGACAAAGAAAGATTCAATTATACACAAATAAATCAATAGAATGCACATAAAATAATACACCACACATACATAAATCAAACACAATACATACAAGGAATACATGAAGCAACCAACTAGAATACATGAGGCAAACAGATGAAATATACAAAGAAAACATGTGAAATACACAAGGAAAAAATGATACACATATAAAGAAAACATAACACACACATGGAACAAAGAACATCAAAGGTTAGTACACAAAAACTAAAGATTTGAGTTAGCAAGGTAAAGAGACCTCAATATGTAAGGTTTTCTCTGTTACCAAGCATCATCCATCAAATTCACAACATACACATCTAAAAATACTTAATTGATGAACTACATAGATCTATTGGCTAGCAAGTTGTGTTATGCTAGGTGTCCATGCAATATGATGGGTTTTACAAGGTTAGCAAGTTGTGTTATGCTAGTTTACTCATCAAACACATGACTCCATTGACAAATAAGTTGTATTATGCTAGGTGGGCATGTAAAAATTCTCAAGTTCATAGACTACCAAGCTTCATTATGCTAAATCCATGGACTATTTTTCCAATCATGCTTCAGAGAGCGCATAAAAGGTAAATGTCATGAAGGACCATTAAATTTCACAAGGGGATGAATTGCCAACCACAATTAAGGAGGTGCCTAGACATTTAATGTCATGGGGGATGAATACATTCTTAATGTCACAAGTGACGAATTGATAACCACACCTCAAGGAGCTTTATTAAAAAAAAACTACAAAAAGGGGGTATGCCAATAAGTCAAATTTCACAAGATATCAATAATATGGATAGGGTGATATCCCCCCCGCCTTAAAATCTCAACATAGTTGCTATGCTGATATTTTAAGGAAAAGAGGGGGAATAGGAGATCCTTAAAAAGGATGCACATCTCCAAAACTAGTTATCTTTATCCCCTAAGTGTAAAGGAAAGGACAATGATGGTAGAGACTTGTGTCGCTACCATAGATGAAATATGGTTGCACAAAATATTATTCCACCATGAATGGAAATGAGCAAACACATGGAGCTACAGATGCCACATAGTGAGGAGAAACACCATATAATAGAGACCTTATCATTTTGAATGAATAGGTGCATCAACACATGGAAGAGTGATAACACCACAATCAAGAAGTTGCATTTTATTACTCAAGGCCTAGCATTCATTGGTGGAATGACCATGCACTTGATGATATGCATAAAAAGAGTTTCTTACAAAATTTGTTACATGTTGGAGGAGGAAGATTAATCAAGTGGGCTTTGAGAAGCCTTAAAAAATATGCTCTTGCTTGGATAAAAAACAAGGAGTAGGATACAATCCTTTCTCTTGTGAAGAAAGTTTGGCTCGCTTACCACAAGATGCTACAAATATAGTAGATGATGGAGTATGAGATGTAGACAAAGAAGAATGTTGGTGTGATGTTGGAAAATGGGATCTAGGGTCTAAATCACACCTTCCAATATCACAATGGAAAGGATTAAAATTTATCTCAAACATCCACTTAGCTACTAACCTCAATGGAAGAGCTAGAATGGTGGATCAAGGTTTCAATCCTTTGAACGTGTGTGTGATAATGATTAATTGATTTTTAATTGATTTAATTTGATAATTCCAAAATGTACCTAGGTTAACTATGAAAATGTAGCAAATTGATATCATTTATGGAAAATACAAAACTGAAAGATAGAAACACATTTCAAAATAACATAGGTAAGACATAAAGGAACTTGGTATGTAATTTTGAGCTTGAAATGGCTAGATAGAGGTGTTGGATGCCCTAGACTTGAAAAGAAGATAATCCAAATCATATTTTAGATCTCAGTTGCTCCATGTTTGAAGGTTCTTCTCCTTTAGACTCAATTTTGAAACTTCGTTTATTGTTGATAAAATCTACTTTCCCTAATTTGTTAACTTGTAGGGCTTGAATGCTTGAACGAACAGTTAGGTATTCAATCCTCTCCAAATTTACTTCAGATTTGTATCCTACACACAAGGAAGAGGGGAAAGGGTTGTGTTATATAGAGGCTTGCCTAACTCAAACCCCGTTTTGGTATTTCTATCTCCACAATGGCTACGATGATGTAAAAAGAGAGCTTACCCTCAATTTGGCAGAGGCTAAATGTAAACAAGTGAAAAAATGACAATTGTTGTAAATCACCACTCAAATTTGCATTCCTTGATAGATTGAAGTCATTGTACTCATCACCTTCGAGGAGAAATTCAATGCTTGATTTGAAGTCTTGCAAGTGTTAGTACTCATAAAAAAAATATACATGAAACATAAACAAACTCACATGAAAATATGATGCATTGCTAACATGGTGCTTGACTGAAATAATGTTGCTCTAATTCTACAAATTCTATTTTTGATTGCTTTTAGGATGCTCAATTATGCTCTCAAGTGCCTTAGGATTTTTATAGAATTTCAAATGATGAAAAATACTTGTATTTATATACAATTCTTTAATTTCCCGTAATTTAATTACTAATAGCCAACAAATGACTTTGGATTTCTAAATGTTAAAATGTCAACACCAACATATTTTAAATTGAGTCAAAATAGGCTGGACAAGGGTGATAGGCTTGACAAGGGCATTGGGTGTCCTAGCCTAGACCTATTATTTTGAGGCCTTAAGCATCAACAAATGAATATTAAATCCTTACTCCCAATTTGACCTTTGATTTGTTGAAGATTATTACAACATAGACAAATTAAATGCACAATTGGATCCAAACACATGAGGGGGAGCTAAACCTAGTGTGAAATTGTCAAGGGTGATAATTTATAATGTTACATTTAGCCCCCACTTTAGTGAAAGTATGAACTTGTGCTCAAACTCACACTAAAGTAAGGATGAGCCAAGAAGGGTTTGATTATTCAAACATTGAAGAGATAGGACAATATCAAATCTAGGGGATATGCTAGCTCCCAAACTCAAGATCCTATGACACAACAATATAATGAAAAAGGAAAACACAAACATGAGGTGCAATGTAGCATGAAAAATACAAAGCATACACAAAGAAGACACACAATATAACATAGGGCAAACAAAAACATAATGTGAACATAATGCAAATATAACAAAGACAAAAGGAAAACACAGAGAAAACACACAAAAGACACAAGAAAAACACATAACAAACATAATACAAACAAAAGACACAAGGTTAGTGCACTAAAAATTGATTAGAGCAGGTAAGGCAAAGAGACACCAATCTTAAATTTGTCTCAAATAATTAACGTCATCTCTCAAATACAATGTTAGATGAGATAGTGGTCTCATAAGGATCAGTAAGTTGTGTTATGCTAGATCACTCATGAGCTTTATAGGTATGCTATCTAGAAATTCGCATTATGCTAGGTGTCCATGCAATATGATGGGTTTCACAAGGCTATCAAGATGTGTTATGCTAGGTGGCTCATGAAATACATGGCTCCACTGGCAAGAAATTTGTATCATGCTAGGTGGCTATGTTAAAATGCTCGAGTACATGAATCAACAAGTTGTATTATACCAAATCCATGGATTTTTTGCTAAGCATCCCTCAAAGAGCACATAAAATTTTAATGGCACGAGGGATTTTTAACGTCACAAGGAACGAATTGCCTCAGGGGGTGTAGAAAATTTTAACGTCACAGGGGACTATTTAATGTCACAAGGGATGAATCACCTCAAGGGGTGTATAAACATTTTAACATCACAAGGGACCATTTAACATCACAATGGACAAATCACCTTAGGAGGTGTACACAAGTTTAATGTCATGGGGGATGAAATCATAAATCACGCCTTAGGGGGTGTTATAAATAACACCACCACAAAGGATGCATACCAAAAAATTGATCATTATACTTTGAAGGAGACTATAGAATGCATGGGAGTTCACACCTTAGGGAGAATCATGCATGACACCCCCGCCTAAAGAGGAAGTGAAGGGCCACACCTTAGGGGGTATCAAGCATAATACCACCACTAAGGGAACACAACATGACATGACAGTCACATTCTATGGGATATTAAGCCTAATAACACCACTAAGGGGGCACTGAGAAGGATTTTGAAGGACATGCTTTAGCGAATATCATGTATGACATTACCACTAAAGGGGACACCACATGAGATATAAGGCCACAGTTTAGGGGATATCCTATATAATATCACCACTAAAGGGGCCATATGGATAAATTACAAGGCCACACCTAAGGTAATATCATGCATAATATCACCACTAAAGGGGCCATATGACTTAAATTATTATTCCATACCCTAATAGATAAGAGAAAATGCCCCCCCTTAAAATGTTAGTGTGCTTGCTAAACTAATATTTTAAGGAGATAATGAAGGAAGAGAGGATCCTTTTTGAAAGAATACACACCTCATGAGACCAACTATTCTTGCCCCCCAAGTGTAAGGACACGAACAACCATATGTGAATATTATTGCATCACCCCTCATCGATGAGATATGGTTGATTTTTTTTTTTGTGGCTCCATGCATGGAAATGAGCATCACATGATACTAAAAATGCCACATAACAAGGAGAAACACCATAATAATTAATTTACTATTTTATATGGATCCACATCAATTTCATATAATTGAATTAGCCATTGCAATTTTTTATTTAAAGCAAAACATGTTGCAAGTATGATCCCAATGTTCTCATTGATGTCAACAATATGGAGATTGTTAAAGATTTCTAGTGTTGAAGTTGTTGATGGTGTTGTCATTAGTGTTGTCAGTACTAGTGCTAAGTGTAGATATGTTGTGGTTTGATGGCACATTGATGTCAACCCCTAGTGTGGATATTTTTGGTATTGTAGATGTTATAGTCATGATGAGAAGGTGTTGTAGTGGTGTTTTATGTTGCTGATGCATCTAGTTCACTTGGTTTTCAAGTTCTTTTGAGAAAATTTGAGTAAAAGAGTGTGTAGTGTGACAAATGTAAGTTTAATGTTGTGATTTGTATTTCTTCATGGTTGAAGATATGCTTGTGCAATTTGAATATGATAGTTAGAGGTGTTCATAGGCTCTATATCCAGAGTTTTAGGTTTTGGATTGTGCGGCAAAGGAAGATGTGTTTGACAAAGTGTTTTCCTATGAAGAAGGTTGTCTAGGAGAAATGAGATTGCTCTGCACTTCTCTACATTGTGGTTTTATGTCTTGCCAATTTGGGAACATGCTTATATTGTCTATATTTATCTTCCCTTGGAGTTTTTGGTGTTGAGTTGCTCCACAAGTTTAGTTCTTGTGTTGGAGTTTAGTGGTAGTGCATCTTGATGCACAGGATGAAAGTATTCTTCAGTTTCAATTGGTTGTGGTAGTGGTGTTGGATATTATGATGATGTGGGATTTTTGGAATGTTGTAGAGTTTTTCTATGTAGTTTTTGTTGTGTTTCTATAGTTGGAGAGGTGTGTATGTAGTTTCTTGTTAGTGTTAGTGTAGGTTTGGCCAACTTGGGTGCTAGTGCTAATTGCACAGGTTGTTTGTTGATTATGTATGTGATGAGTAGCATGTTGATGTAGATTTGGGTCCTAGTTAACCCTTGGCATGGTATTCCTTCACTTATTTCCATCGTGAAAGTGTTTGGCGCCAACCTATTTGGTGTTGTATATTTGAGGTGCATACATTTCATTGAGGTTGACCTAACTGAGATTGTTTATGTAGCGGATGGTATAAATGTAAGGTGAAGTTTGTGTTGAGTGTCTAGAAAGTGTGAAATATGTGAATGTGATCAAGTGTGGTGATATGAGCATGATATTAATTCTTATGACTTCAGATACAGTGAGAAGAAGGTGTCTACATATTCAATGTGCTTAAAGTTGTTGGAAGCAGTGAGCCAAAGGTTGTGGATGGCATAGAGTTGCAGTGGTGGATTTATTTTGTTGCTTTGAGATAGTGAATATCTTTGTAATGATCTTCTTTCTTTTTCTTCTAGGCAGTGAGACCTTAATAGTGAGCCACCCAACAATGAGCATTTCTTCTCTTTTGAGTAACTAGTGAGTCCTCCGACAGTGAGCCTATTGTAATTTTCTAGTGCTATTCATATATATGTGAGCTAATCCTCACCGTGGTTTTACCCTTCTTAGGGTTTTCCACATAAATTTGGTGTTCTCTTATGTATTGGTTGTGTTTACATTTTTGTTTTATTTGTTTACATTATGTTGATGCTTAATGAGGATTTAAAGTTTTCTAAGGGTTTGAAAGTTAATGAGAGATTGAATGTTTTAATGTACAACTAATTCACCCCCCTCCCAGTTGTCCTATGCATCTTATAATTGGTATCAAAGTTGTGGCTCCTTGGAGAAAGCTTAACTGTTTGAGGTAGATCCAGATGGGAAAAAAGAAGCGTGTCAAAGCTCTTATGTTCTAAGGAACAAATTACGCTTATAGGAAAGCTAGGATGGAATAATTTCTTGTCTCCCTAGAGTTTGGTGTCTAGAAATTAGTTGAAAAAGGATATACTATGCTTGCTAATGGTTTGACAAGTGATGATAAGATTAAAAAATATGAGAATAATGGCAAAGCAAGAAATGCTATATTGAGTGGAATTTTTGATTTAGAGCTTGGGAAGGTAATAAGCCTCAAGATTGCTAAAGATATCTGGACAAAGCTAGAGATCATTTATGAAGGAGATGATAAAGTCAAGAAAGCAAATATGTTGAACTACAAAGACAAATTTTAAACCCTAAGGATGTTTGAAGATGAAGATATTATAGCCTACATACTCAAAGTGGATGAAGTTGTTAATGTCATCAATGGTCTTGGTGGTAAAATGGAAGAAAGTGAAGTTGTGAAAAAGGTATTAAGAACTTTTCCTAAAGCTTATAGTTCTAAAGTTTCTACTATTGAGGAAGCTCATAATTTGGATAATTATTCTAGAGGTAAAATGTGTGGTGCTTTAATTTCTTATGAATTGAGAGAGTTTGGTCAAGATGCTACAAAGAAAGAAACTAATTTTAAAGTTAGTAAGGTATAGAAGGTTGATGAATCATATCTAGATGATCTTGATGAGGTGAAATCAAATTTTGTAAGGAGACTAAAAAAAGGCACTAGAAAATACAAAGGTAAGTTATCCTTTATGTGTTTCAATTGTGGAAAGATAGGTCAATATGCTTCTAAATGTCCAATAAAAGTTTCAAATGACAAGAATAAGGATCAAAAAGGAAAATTTGTAAAGAAGAGTTAGTATGTTGAAAAATACAATGGTGTATCTAATAATGAGGAATCAAACTATCATGATGATGACAATGATGAATGTTTGTTCATGACTCTAAATATTGGAACTAATTCTACTAATTTTGAAAGATGTATGAAGGAAAATGCTCTGATAATAGGTCACAACATTGAAGGAACTATGATTTCTCTTTATGCAAGAGAGGAGAGGAATTACTAGATAATTGAGTGGATGCTCAAATTATATGACATGTGATATGAGTAAGTTTGTTAAACTTTAGAAGTATGATGGTGGTCTTGTTAAGTTTAGTGATGATATATTTGCTAAGATCTATGGAAAAGGTTCAATTAGTTTTTATGGAAAGCATAAAAAATATGATGTTCTCTATGTTAAGGGTCTCTAGAATAATCTTCTTAGTGTAGGAAAAATGTGTAGCATAGGATACAATCTGATGTTTTAGGATGATGGTTGTAATCAGAAAAGGAAGATCCAAAAGTTTGGTTGATGTAGGCATAAGGACAAAAGGTAATGTTTATTAGCTCAAAGGTGGTGGTGTTAAGTGATTTATGTCTCAAATTAATGATATTTGGCTATGACATAGAAGAATGGGTCACAAATTTTTTGAGAGCCTAGTAAATATTAGCTCTATTGATGTTGTGAGAAATCTACTAGGAATTACAAAGCCTATCAATGCAATTTGCAAAGAATGTTTGGTTGGGAAGAAAACAAAGAAGAGGTTCAAGACTAAAGAATATTCTATTGTAGGTCCTTTGGATTTGGTGCACACAAACCTATGTGGACCTACCAGAATAAGAAACTGTCATGGTGATAGGAATTTCATGTTATTGATTGTTGATTATTCTAGAATGACTTGGGTGACATTTCTCAAAGAAAAATCAAAATCTCTTGATAAGTTTAAAGATTTTAAATCTATAGTTGAGAATGAAATGGATATGAAAATAAAGTGTTTAAGGTCTGAAAGAGGTGGTAAGTTCACTTCCAATGAGTTTAATAGTTTTTGTGAAGATCATGGGATTAAGAGATAGTTTCCAACTCCTAGGAATCCTTACCAGAATGGAGTTGTGGAGAGGAAGAATAGAACAATTCAAGAAGCTACAAGGACTATGATGAAAGAAGAAAAACTATCAGATGTCTATTTCATAGAAGCTATTCATAAGTTGCAATGTGCATACTTAACAAAAGTCAAGTAAGATTAAATAGTTCAAAGACTCCCTATGAGCTATGGTATGGAAAACCTCCTACTATGAAATATTTTAGATTTTTTGGAAGCAAATGCGATATCAAAAGAGATGAAGATTTCATGCAAGATCTGATGATGGAATCTTCCTTGGATACTATACAAGAAGAAAATCTTATCGGTGCTATAATAAAAGGTTCAAGAATATTGTTGAAAGTGCAAGTGTCAAAGTGGATGAAGAACCACATCAAATTTTTGTGTTGATAGAAGGGTATGAATCTAATGAATTCCCTTGCAGTAAAGAATAAAAGGAAGATGAGAAAGAAAAAAGAGATGATAGTTGAAGATGAAGAAGATTCAAAAAAGATCCCTATAACTCCTAAGTATGTACAAAAGAATCATTATGAAGATCAGATCACTGGAGATAAGATTAAAGGTGTATTGAAAAGAAGAATAGTTGCTATGATAGAGGAACATGTAAAAAATTTCTTACTTTCAGAGGTGAAACCTAAAATTGTAACTAAGACATGCAAAGATGAGAATTGGATCAAGCCTGTGAAAGAAAAGTTAGAAAAGATTGAGGAGAATCAGACTTTGGAACTAGTCCCTAATTAGGGGGTGTAATGTTGTAAAATTGCACCCCTCACAATTTCACATACATTCTTGCATTCGCTTTAGTGCCCACTCCCTTAGCATCTTGTGTAGGGTCATTTTAGCCCCTGTGTTAGCCTTTTTCCCCTCTCAGGATGTTTAACACCCCTTTTCAGTAGCCACTCTCGTGCATGAGCTTTGCTTCAAACTTTGTGCTTCCCCTGTTCACAATGTTTTGTAGCATGATGTGTTCAGACACTAGCATGCTGCATAGATGTCTGCATGCCGCACTAGCCTCTTATGATGTTCCAACATTCGAACGATCATTTATGTCGATGTTTGCCACTTGTCACCTCCTTTTTTTGGTTGTAACAGCTCAGGACGCCTTGAAACAAATCAAGAAGCTTATCTTCTCTCTTTATATGTTATCTTTTCAATCTATTTGGGTCTTCTTAATCTTCCTAGCTTTGGCTTCTACCTTTTCCTTCTCTCTTGCTCTTATTATCTTGCTTGCATAACTCTCTTGCTTGTTACAACAACTTTCTATAGCATTCTCCAAAGCTCTCACACCACCCTTTGTATCCCTCTAGGCTCTTGCCTTATGCTTTCGAGAATCTTGGGATTTTCCACATCTCCTATCTATTACATTCTTACTTCATGATACAGGTTTTCCTCCTCAAGCGGGGATTTATTTTATCACTCTCATTTTGTGATACGGGTTCTCCTCCTTGAGTGGGGGTTGCTTTTATCACACACACTTGGTGGTGTGGGTTCTACTCCTGAATTGGGTTTTCCTTTCACCACACGCTTTATCCATTTCAGTTCATTTCTCTCTATCTATTTGGCTGTCTGTGGAGGTGGGAACACCAAAATGAGGGTTTGATTGAGGCAAACCCCTGTACAACCCCAACACTTTCTCCAAATATCACGCATGCAGGTTTTGAAGAAATTCATTTGCTAGAGGCTTCATTACTTGCGTGGTTGCGAGCATTTCCTTTCTTCTCCTTATCTTTATCATTTGTACTTCACTTTATTTTAGTCTTATTATATTATGTTACTTTATCACATTTCGTAAATTCTTAGTAATCTATTTGCTAGCAGTCATTTAGCTATTTTCTATGACATTCTCACTTTCTGGTCCATACAAGATGCTAGTGTCCCTTTGGGACACCAGCGCACCACACAGTCATCTGTATCCCACACTGATGTCCTTTGGTTGAGAGCTTATCAAATTGTCCAAAAAATCTTTGTGAACTATTCTTCTTGATTCTAGAACTCTCATGTTCCTTGAGGTAGTTTAGGGTAGTTCGCCCCACGAGGCTCTCTAAACGAAGAGAACTCGAGAGTAGCGAATCCCCCTTCTCTACATTTTGATGAACCTGATGTGAACTAAAAAACTAAGAATTTATTTACCTCGACTTGGTGGGGTCATAACTTTTGACTCGATGCTCGAAATTCAGAACCGTTTGCACCATTAGAAAGGTCTCCAAGAGAACCAGTCAAGTCCCTAAAATACAATACCTTTGGCTATAAAATTTTAGGGATCAACACAAGTTTCAAACCCAAATTTCACTTTGAAGACCTCTGAAATTGAAAATTACTAGAACCTAGAAAATATAAAAAAAAATTAGAAAATCTAGATTCTAGGTTTTTATTGGTTCTGCCACCAAAATGAGTTTAATATCTTCTTTAATTAGCTCAGTATCTATTTTTTTTTTTTTAATATTAATGATATTCCATTTCATGTATATGATGGTGACTTGGCTTTAACCTTGTCACTTGATATCTTTGATCTTTCTCTCGAAAGTCCTCTTGTTTCAGAGGGTGTTTTGTTGCAAGAAGATGAAATCATTGATACCTTTCTTAATGTTACTCTACCTTCTCTCCATTCCAATACACTCTCTTCTAGAGATGATGAGTTCGTGAATGATGAATCTCCTATTCCTTCCAATGCACTCCCTTCTAGATACATTGCATTGGTGAATGATGAATCTCATCTTTGTTCTGATGCACTCTCTTTTAGAGATGATGTATCAATGAATGATGAATATACTTCCACATTTGATCCTGTTTGGATCGATGTTTTTGAAAAGTTAAGCAGCATTTTCAGGGCATCGTACCCTTCACATCGAGCCACAAGGGCCAAAAAGGAGCAAGACTAAAAAGAAAACATTAAGTAAACATAAAGCAAAGACAACCCACATGCAATACAAAGACCACAAAGAGGCAACCAAAAGACAAGACATCGACAGATGCAACAACTAACTGATGTTGCCCCAGTTTTTGAGTAGGAGGTCCACTACCTCATCACCAACCTAGTCTTTGTTCTCCTGACTGTTATTTCCCTCTAGCTCCTCCTTAATGGCATTAGATAGGGTGCTAGTGACAAAATGGCCCAACTTCATGGTGAAGCGGGTCAACCCACAAAACCTTTTGTCGAGTGTGTCCATTCTCTTCTCCAAATCACAGGGCTCCTCCCCAATGTCCATGGTCCCCGAGACCTCTCCAAGCTCTTCGACCAGGGGATGCGGAGAGTGAGAGGTAGAGCCATCTTTAGGAACCTTGTTGTCCTTAGGAGTAATCTAGGGCCCCTCCACAAAATCATCCTCATCATCTTCAGTTTCCTCTTCCTTGTACCCTTTGCTATTAGATCGCTCCTCCTCTGAATCCTCAATAATCAACCTCTTTTTGTTGTTCTTTGCAAGCCTCCTGAATCTCCTTATGGCATTATCCCCACCAGTCAGCTCAGTAGTCCCCACAACAGTGTCTCCTCTGGATTCTTTCCTTATTATGTTCTTGCCCTTTCCTTCCCTAACAATTGGGTTTGAAGTACCTTTCTCCTTCCCTTTTTTAGCAGTAGTGGCCTTGTAGGCTGAATTCGCCTGAGTGGATTTCAATTCCTAGAGCCCTTTTACCGCACTGGCATGAACCTTACCCAAACCACCCTTAAGTTTCTTGGTGGTTATCTTGGCTTTGGGATTCCCCGCAGTGCCCATATTGGATTTTCGAGGAGGGCTTTTAGACTTGGCTGGTGAAATATTCATAGTTGATAGGGGTTTAATATTCTCAATGCGTACAACCATAATAGCTTTAGGAGGACAGAGGGCCAGGTGGAAGTGATATAGTATCAAAATGAGCCCCTGATGGAGCGAGAGCGGTGGGAGATCACTAGGGTTCAGGCTGGCTAACTCTTTGCATTTTTCGACCGAGTTTTCCAAATCCAGAAGAAGAAAGAATAGAAAAGTAAGCAACATCTTGTGTCTTAAGTGATTTAACAAGGGGAAATGATAGAAAAAGCAGGTTTTAAACCTACCTTCCAAGGTGACGTACTTCATTAGTGCTAGGCACACCTGATCCCAAGGCTTCGAGAGGGCTTCTCTCTCAAAACCCGACTAGTTCCGCACCATGATCTCATCACTTTTGAAAAAATATTTCAAGCTTTCGTGATCTGGTTTTTTGGTGTGTTTGGGGTATTTTTTCCTAGTACACTGTAATCTCGTGGCTTGTGTTATGAATTCCTCACTGATTTCAAACAAAATTCATCCGATTGAGACCCTACGATCCTTCCACGAGTTGGAAAACTGGCCTGACAAGATAGGGTCATGACCGACCAAAATCTCCATAAGCGGAGCAATTCCACCTTCCCCACAAATGTGCCAAACTAAAGGATTATTCCAAACTCGTCACAGTTATCCAGCTCAGTCCTCACCCGCTCGCCACCCATTTTTCGAACCTGCACATGAAGCCCAAGAGTTTGTAAAAGATACCAAACACATAAGCCACAAATATTTATCACATTGTATTCATTTAGGCAAGGTATACATCAAAGGTTAATAACTCCAGCATACAGGTCACATGCGTGGAAGGGAAAGTCACCACAGGGTGACTTGACAATGAAATTAATGAGGATCATGGGATGATTACGACCAACAAGGTAGGACTTAACGGGCATGTAGGGTTCCTTCTTCTTGGAGGAAATGTACAAAAAACAAGGCAGATTGGCCGTATGACTAAAAATAGTAACCATCCTAAAGGTGCCATTAGAGACCCGTGCTAAAGTAGCTAGCACGAAGACACTAGAAGGAGGCAATCTTCCATAATGAAGAGTTAAATCATTATAAAAATTCTCACACAAACTGATGCAAGGATGAGATAAAACAAGATATCTTATGATCCCCAAGAGAAAAGATCGCATGGTACAACTCCTTAGATTAATTGAAGTCACGTCCTTCCATATTTCCTTCATCAAGCCGCCAATTTTATTCATGTTACCATCCTTCAAATTTAAACCCCGCCACCTTTCCGTCACCTTAGTACTCAAACCCATCCACCAGGTCCAAAGGACAGACATGTGGAACCTCCAATCCGTGCCCCACACACGGAAATATCTAAGCGTATAGTGAGTCAAAAAAATAGAGTCCCTCCACCTGTACTCCATCTTAGTGTTGGCACTCATCCACCATACCCCCAATAAAATCAGGTGTACCCCCCATTCAGCTCCCATCATCCAAAGATTTAAAGTCATTGTAAAACTTGGTTGCTTTGTTCCCTCACAATGAAAGCTTGATTTTTTGGCGAAAACCTTTCCATTTTCCTCCAAAATTTAGCGGAATCCCAACAAGAGCCAAGATTAGCCAAGGTATCCACCACTTGATTGCATTCTCTAAAAATATGTGTCACCTTTTTATCCCTAAATTTGGATAAAAGGAAACTCGTATCCAACAATATATCCTTAGTATTCCAACCAATTAGTCTGTCTTTATTCACAACATCCATAATAGACTTGGAGTCTCCTTTGATGTGGAGATTAGCAATCCCCAAAGAGACAACAATTTTGAGGCCCATTAACAGTGCTCGAGCTTCCGCCACTATTGAAGACTGGAATCCAATACCTCCAGCAAATCTCACCACCAGAGCCCCCACGAGATCTCTAATTACTCCACCAATACTTGCCCTACCTAGGTTGCCCTTAGTAGCCCCATCAAAATTGAGTTTAAACCAACCTCTATCCAGAGGCTCCCATTTAGTGTTTTTCTTGGCTAAGAGTTTCAAATTGTCAAAAGAGTTAGCCTCTAAACCCTGGTGCCACACCTTGGCTATTCTTATTTCGAAATCCAACAGCCTCGTCTCTGGGAGTTTCCCATTAAAGAGAGATATTCTTCTCAATGAACCGAGCACCAATGCCAAAAACATCCTTTGGGCTCCTCTCAACATTCCTGAAAACCCTGTTATTCCTCTCCTTCCATAAACACCAACTCAAAATAGGAGGAACTTGATTCCAAATTTCACTAGGCAGAGGGTGGGAATAGGGACCATACCAACTCAGAATAAATGATAAGAGATCCTTGCTCATAACCCAAGGGAAATCAAGTTTCTCGAAATCCATCCCCCAAACTTTGGCAACAAACAGGCAGTGTAATAAAAGGTGACTGATAGTTTCCTCCCTGTGCTTACAAAGAAAACATATATTGGGAATACAAAAACCCCATTTCCTCAAATTGTCATGGGTAAGAATTCTATTATGACAAGTTGTCCACCAGAAGAAATTAATTTTAGGGATGATGTGGTGATTCCATATCTTCTTCTAGGGTTCCTCAATAGTATTTTGGTTTGTCAATAGTCTGTAAGCCGACTGCACAGAGAGATCCCTTTATTTGTCAAAGATCCAAAAAAACTCATCCTCTCTATCATAGGATGGAAACCTGGTGCTAGAGAGAATCACCTGAAGGGACCAAGCCAGACAACAAAGGTCTTGATACTGGGGGCAGCAGAGGGTAAGGTCTCTCCAAATCCTAGCTCCAAGGGGTCTAGAAACATGATCACTGATATGGATGCCAAAGAATCTCTGGGCCGGACCCATCAAATCCCTAAAGTCAGAGCAAACCAGAGGGGTGTCAATTAGCCAAGTATCTTCCCAGAATCTGATTCTATTCCCATTCCCATTTTCCATTTAATCCCTTTCCTTAATATGCCTTGTGTGTTGCAAATGCTCCTCCAGACCACTGAGCCTTGGGGGTGAGACAATTGATCAAAGGCCTATTCTGAAGATATTTGGAATTCTGAATTTTACACCAGTCCTTAGTGTTCCTTAACTGATCCCAACCAACCTTGACCATCAGAGCCCTATTAGAATTGAGAATTGTCCTAACTCCTAGTCCACCACAATTTTTGGCCTTGCAGACCCTTTCCCCTTTCACCAAAGAAAGTTTCTTCTTTTCCTCCATCCCAGACTAGAGGAAATTCCTTTGATTTTTTTCAAACTTATCAGCAATGTACTTAGGCATCTTAAAAATGGAGAGGAAGTAAGTGGGGATACCTTGGAGAGTTGCTGTGAGCAGTTGGAGTTTGCCAGCATCGCTTAGGATAGAGCCCTTCCACCCAACCAATTTCCTTTGGATCCTTTCCAGAATCGAGTTCCAAATATCAGTGGAAACCTCCTTAACCGTGAGGGGGAGCCCAAGGTAAACCATCAGGAGAGATCCACTAACACATCCTAGGACCGCAGTCACCCTAGTTTGCAAATTAGGCATGTAGTTAAAGAAATAAATCATGCTTTTATTGTAATCGATGCTTTGACCAGAACAAGAGGCATAGTTCTTAAGGAAAGCTTTCCATTTCCTGGCTTCCACCACAGAGGATTTCCCAAAGAGAAAAGTGTCATCCACAAATTGTTGCACATCAACCGGATCCAGGGAGGAAGCCGCCCTAATGCCCATAATGGAGCCCTCTGACAATAGACCAATGAAGTTCCTGTTGAGCACATCTGCAATCATTATGAAAAGATAGGGAGATAGGGGGTCTCCTTGTCTGATCCCTCTTCCAGTAGAGGAGAACCCAAAGGGGGATCCATTAACAATAATAAATTACTTTACAATATTAACACATTCCATAATGAGTTTGATGACCAAATTGTTGAATCCAAACTTAGCCAAGACCTTTGGGATGAAGTCCCATAACACTTTGTCATAAGCTTTGGAGATGTCAAGCTTCAGAGCCATCCCCACATAATTACATCTATCCATTGAGTGGAGTAGTTCATGGGTGGTAAAATTAATATCAAGAATATGTCATCCAGGGACAAAACCCTTTTGAGTAGGACTAATGATTTTATCCAGAAGAGGTTTGATACAGTTTACAAGAATCTTAGAAATGATCTTATAACGGGTGTTATAAAGGCTAATAGGTCGGAAATCAGTCATGGATTGAGGCTCACTAATCTTGGGGATAAGAGCGATGAAAGTGTGGTTCAATTGGTTGAGGATCTTGCCCAATTTGAAGAAGTCCCTAGCCGCAAGTACAAAATCCCCACCGACAGTATCCTAGAAAATCTAAAAAAAAGTAGGCAGAAAACCATCACGCCCCAGGGCTTTGAAAGCCCCCATGCTAAAGGTAGCCAAGTGAACTTCTTCCATAGAAACAGTACTAAGAATCCCCAAATTATCTTCTTGAGAAATGGTGGTAAGAAGATGGTTGAGAATCGCACTGTCCAAGGTCGGATTAGGCACCTTAGCTGGGGCCGAATAAGCCTCCTAGAAATAGTTAACAGCACAGAGGCCAATCTGAGCATGATTCATAATCACCTCCCCAGTAGCATTATTCAACTTAAAAATTTGATTCCTTTTCCTATGCTTGATGGCTGAAACATGAAAGAAGGAGGTATTCCTATCTCCTTCCTTCAACCATTGGACTCTAGATTTTTGCTTCTGAAAGACCTCCTCATTTTTTAGAACCTATTTCCATTCCATCTTGGTTTCCCATTCCTAGTTGTGAGTCCACTAACTATCATCTCCCTCCTCCATTTTCTTTTGTAAAGTCCTCAACTCTCCTTATAACAACCTTTTTTTTTTTAAAACATCCCCGAACAAATTCTTGTTCCATCCTTTTACCATGTTTTTTATATGTTTAACTTTGAAGAAAATTCTATACATGGGGGAGCCTTGGTTAGGAATATTCTACCATTCAACAATTTTATTTTTGAAATTAGGGTCAGAGTTCCACATTATCTCAAAATGGAAGGGAAAGGGACCAATAACAGGGCGAATATTAGTGGTCAACAAAAGGGGGTTATGGTCAGAGACCATCCTGGGTAAGGTTATTACATTATAATCTAAGACATTATTCCAATGAGGAGAGAAGAGGAAGCGGTCAAGACGGACCTGAGTCAGGTTACCACCAACCCGTCAATTAAACCAAGTGAATTTCTAGCCCAAGAGCTCAATATCAACTAAACCCGATGAATTCAAAAAATTAGCCAGGTCAAACATGCTGTCAGAGTAATCCAAAAGGCCACCACTTTTTTCTGACGGAAAGAGGGGACAGTTAAAATCTCCTGCAACAAGCCAATGACCTCCCCTATTCAGATTAATTTTAACCACTATGTTATGCCACAAAATACTCCTCGCATTCCTCTGATTTGGAGCATAAATATTGATTATAGACCAGGATTCACCAAGGTAAGTGAACGAGGCCCCCACACTATTTTTTTAGTGGAATATTTTAGAGCCCCGAAAATTAGATGGGTTCCAAAGCACAGCCAGACCCCCTGAAGTACCCTCAACATCACTTTAGACATAAGATGCATTAGGCCAAAAAAAATTAGCAATTTTATCAAAATTAACCTTCATCATTTTGGTTTCTTATAGTAGGCAAACATCAATCTTATGTTCCACTATATAGTCCTTCAGAGCATGTTGTTTGTGGGAGCTATAAAGACCATGAACATTCCATGACATAATTCTCATTTTAGACCTTTTTTTGAGGACACATCCAATGTCCTCTGCTTTCCCAGGACAATATCATTTGTCGTTTCTCTTGTCCTAGTGTGCCTCTAAGAAGGTCTCCCTGACTTGGAGTCACCTCCTACATTTGCCTTCTTCTTCCTTCCTTTTTTCTTTGGCGTTGTCCATATCCATTCTTCCCCAGCTTTCTCAAGCTTCAAACTCCCCATACTTTATGTAGATTCATCAATCATACCAAAGCTCTCTTCCTCCCTGATTTCACCATCCTCAATCAATGCCTCACAAGTCCCCATAGAGACTACTTTAAACAGAGGATCAACAACCGAAGAGCTAGGGTCCTGAGTGATGGGGAGTCTTATCTTTGAAGAGAAATCTTGCTCTTCCCAAGACCTATTCTCTGGTCTTCCTAGGTTATTACTCTCTACCCTGCTCAGGGATCTCTCCTAAACCCTTCTCACCTCATAGGACTCTCCACCAATTTCAAATTCTTTACCATTGCTCTCAATTCACCACTAAGCTTCCCTAGGCTCCACACTGACCCAAAGTGTTATAACCACTCCAGGGCTAGGAAAGGGTATTCTCACTATCCCCTTGTTGATTTTACACTTCAATGATCCATCTCATAGGTTTCTTTCACCTTTTACCCATCACTTTCTTGAAAAACCCAATTTTAGGCTTTGTAGCCTTTTGCCCAATTAGGCCTCCTCGACCCTGTTTTCTTGGAGTTTCTCAAATCGGTCTTAACAAACCCCAAATATTTTTGGATATTATTTCTAGTGGTACCCCGGGCTTCAATATTTACCAGGTGTAAGGTCTCCCAAGTGGCCGTACATATGACTATCCTCATACCCCCTAAATTCAAGGGTTTCTAGGGTTTTGGCTCCTTTTTCCAACTTTGAGGGCTTCAATGACCTCCTCAAATCTCATCCTTTCACAAAAATTTCTGGAATACATGTGCCCACACTCCCATGCTCTTGATTGGCATGGACCAATCCATTTAGCAGCTTTCTTTACTACTGTCCTCTCCAAGCCACTAGCCAGAATGCACTTGCACTCACCTAGTGCTTGATGGTTTCATCACTTTCCCTACAATCAAAAAATCCAAATTCACTATGTACACTATTTACATAGTCCCCAACTTTATTCCAAGTGGCCATGAGGGGAAAGCCACGGGAATTCAAGTGGGACTCATTATTCACAAAACTAGCCCGAACTGGCAATGAGACCAAGAACCCAAAAACTTGCAAAATTATGACCAGTCGGTATAAATGACTAATCTAGTGCTAGATACAATAATAAAATGACACAAATGAAACACTAAAAGCATCATATCAGTCCTTTCAATCCATTCTTGACTAGATGAAGGCTCAAACACAAAAATTCACCCAATATTTGTTGAATTCCAATCACACAATATGCTCTCCAAGTCTTAATTCATGAAAATGAACTTCCAACCCAGGTATTAGGGTTTGGATGACCTTATATACCTTTCTCCCATGTGATAGGACCCTTGGGTCGGACTTAGAACAACATTAATTCTATTTTCCAATTTTTAGGACAAATTTCCAAAGCAAACATTGTCAAAATTTGCCTAATCTTCTCTTTAAAGTTTTCCCAAACTTCAAGGCTCTAAACTAACCTAACTTGATATCACACACACTTCAATTCAACCTTGGGACTTTATAATTGAGTCCTTATTACCTTGGTGGTTGGCTAGAACTGCCCACAAGCCAAAATTGCCAAGATTTTCCAAAAGACCTTAAGGTGCTCCTGCACCATTCTCCCCCTGCAACAAAGAAGTTAAGGAACCTGTGGTGTCAAGAGCTCCTCACTAATTCCATGCTTCTTAAAGTCATTTTCTACTATCCAAGTAGCTTCTGACTCAAGTTGATGTCTCCACTTCACTAGGTGCTCCTTGTATGTCTTGTGCCTAGTCTTCTTCACCCTTGAGTCTAGAATCTTGTCCACTTGTGGTCTGATCTGATCAGGTACCTTGAGGTCTTCACATCCTTACTGACCTCAGCACTATATTGTTCCTCATCCATTTCTGGTCCTTTATACTTCACCAAGTCCTTCACATTGAAGATAGGTGAAATAGACATCTCCTTGGTTAACTCCACCTTATATGCATTTGAACCATACTTAGCCAACACTTTACATGGCCCTATCCTTTTCATCTGTAGCTTTCTTGGTATGCCTCTCTATAACCTTGCTTTGTTCAAGTATACCATCACCAAATCACCTATTGCAAATTGTAGATCTCTCCTCCCTTCATCTCTTTTAGCCTTCAACTTTTGGTTAGCCTCTATCAATGTCTTCTTTACCTGCTCATGAACCTCTCTCATTGACTAAGAAAAATCATTAGCATGACCATTGATTCCTTCATAACCTTTTAGATCTCTAAGCTCAAGTACACCCCTTGGATGTAAGCCATATACTATCTCAAATGGACTCTTACCCGTAGTCCTATTTGTGCCATCATTGTAAGCAAATTCTACTTGTGGAATCCCTTGTTCTCATCCTTGTCCATACTCCTTAGTTAAGCATCTCAACAAGTTCCCAAGTACCCTATTGATCACCTCTGTCTGTCCATCCATTTGAGGATGATATGCTGAGCTATGAGACAAGTTGGTTCCTAACCTCCTCCAAAGTGTTTTCCAAAAGTGTCCCACAAACTTCACATCTCTGTCTGCAACTATGCTCTTTGGCAACCCATGTATCCTCACTATCTCTTTGAAGAATAGGTGTGCAATGTGACTAGCATCATGTGTTGTTTTGCATGGTATGAAATGGCTCATCTTGCTGAATATGTCCACTACAACAAACACACTGTCCAAACTAGTTGGTGTCCTAGGTAGACCTACTATGAAGTCCATGCTTATGCATTCCCATGGTCTATTTGGGATGGGAAATGGCTGATAAAGACTTGCATTTGTTGATGTTCCCTTTGCATTTTGACACACTCCACATTGCTCCACATACCTTTTGACATCTCTTTGCATCTTAGGCCACCAATAGAACCTCTCCACTAAGTCTAGTGTCTTGTTCAAGCCCAAGTGACCACTCAAACTGCCATTATGCTTTTCTTGGATTAGATTCTCCCTCATGGAACCTCTAGGAACACATAGTTGCTTCCCCTTAAACAATAGGCCATTCTACAAAGTGTAATCTACATATTACTGTGAAAATGATTCTCAAAATCAAAACATACCTTATGGATCACTGAAAAATCAGAATCTCCTTCATATAGATCTTTGAATCCTTCAACCCCTATACTTTGTAGGTGTATCTCTTGGACAATAGGAAACCTCCTACTAAGAGCATTAGCAACCTTGTTATTCACCCCCTTCTTATGCTTGATGGTAAAGGTGTATGACTGTAAAAACTCCATCCACTTGATATGCCTCAAACTGAGCTTCTCTTGAGTGTTGATGTAACTTAAGGCCTGATTGTTGGTGTATACCACAAATTATTTTGGCAATAGGTAGTGCCTCCACTTCTTAAGAGCCTGCACCAAAGCATATAACTCTAAGTCATAGGATGAGTACTAGACTTTGCTTCATTCAACCTTTCACTAAAGAATGCCACTGGCCTGCCTTCTTGACTTAGGACAACGCCTACTGCTATGTTACTTGCATCACATTCTACTATGAATAGTTTGTCAAAGCTTGGTAAAAATAGGATAGGTTGGGTAGCTATCTCCCTCTTCAATCTTTCAAATCCTTCATTGGCTTCTTTGGTCCACACAAACTTTGTTTTCAGTCCTCCTTTGATGGTGTCAAGAACCGGTGCACAAATTTAACTAAATCTTCTCACAAATTTCCTATAGAACTGAGCTAATCCATGGAAACTCCTAACTTTTGTCCCTATCTTGGGAGTAGGCCAACTAAGAATGGCTTCCACCTTACCTTTGTCCATCTTCAAGTTCCCTTGGGATACTACAAATCCTAGATAGACCAATTCTTGCTTCATAAAATCACTCTTCTCAAGATTTATGGTGAGCTTCTCCTCTTGAAGTTTCCTCAACACAAGTTCTAGGTGCTTCATATGTTCTTCTTTTGTTTTGCTAAAGATGAGAATATCATCTAGGTAGAAAACCACAAATACTACTATAAAGTCCTTCAAGACCTCATTCATCACCCTCATAAAAGTGCTAGGTGCATTTGTAAGCCCAAATGGCATTACTAACCATTCATACAACCCTTTTGTGATTTTAAATGCTGACTTCCATTCATCTCCCTCTTTCATCCTAATCTGGTAATAGCCACTTTTCAAATCAATTTTGGAATAGTACTTAGCACCCCCTAAACAGTCCATTAGATCTTCTATCCTAGGAATAGGAAACCTATATCTAATGGTTATCCTATTTATGGCCCTAGAATCAGTACACATTCTCCACTTACCTCCCTTCTTAGGTGCCAATACCACTAGAACAACACATGGACTTATGCTCTTTCTGATCAACCTTTGGTCCAAAAGTTCTTGAACTTGCATTGCTATCTCTTTGTTTTGCTCTAGTGTCATCTTGTATGCAGCCTTGTTAGGTAGTGTTGCCCCTGGTATAAAGTCTATCTGATGACTGATTGCTCTCTTAGGTGGTAGTGTAGCTGGTGTACCTTCACAAATAATGTCCTTGAACTGATCCAACAGTTGCTTCACTTCTGCTATCATAGGTAGCTGATTAGGTAACCCCTCTTCCTTTGGCTTCAACATGATTGCATAGGCCACTCATTCTTCCTCCTTTATGTCCTTTAGGAACTCCTTTCCACTCACCAAAAGTGCACTAGATTCTTCCTTTTCCACTGTGGTTTCTTCTATCAAAGACTGAATTTTGTAAGTCACTCCATCCTTCTTGAATGAGTACTTATTCTCCTTTCCATGGTGTACTACCTCCCTATCATATTGCCATGGTCTTCCAAGCAGAAAATGGCATGCATCCATTGGTAACACATCACATAGTATCTTGTCTTGATACTTTCCTATGGAAAACTCAACCCAAACTTGTTCATTGACCAATATATTCTGCCCTTTGTTCAACCAAGTAACCTTGTAAGGACACACATGGGGTATCTTGATGAGTTTCAACTTTTGTACTGCCTCCTCTGAGATGACATTATCAGTAGACCCTGAATCAATAATGACCTTGCAAACCTTACCTAGTATTTTTCACTTGACTCTAAAAAGAGCTCTCCTTTGTTTGTGTTCATCCTCGATAGGTGCTTTGATCAAAATTATTCTCAACATGAGATTCTCTCCTTTCTCTGAATCTAAACTCACCTATGAATGTTTGGATCAGTCCTCTTCTTGAACATAGTTAATCTTCCTCTCACCTTGTGAAGATGTTGGCTTGTTAGGACACCTATAAGCCGGATGACCCAACTATCCATAATTGTAACACTTCATGAAAGCAAAATGAGAACTTCTTCCAAAGCCTCCTGATCTGCCTCTTCCACCATTATTAGAGCTTCTACCTCTGTATCCCCCTCTATTATTTGACTCATGGGATTTTTCTCCAACCTTGGAATCACCTTGGCTTCTGCTCTCATTGCTTCTTCAACCATAATCTGCTCTATGTCCACCTCTAGAGTCTCTACCTCTTCCTTTACCTATAGTATTGGAATCTTGTTTCTTTTTCAGTTTCTCTTCCACTTTAATAGCCATTTGATAGAATCTATGGAGGTTAGTAAGTGTAAAGAGACTCAACTCCTCTTGTATGTTCCATCTAAGGCCGTTCAAATATCTAGCAACCTTAATGATTTCAATTTCTTACACTCTAGACCTAAGGCTTAGTTTTTGGAACTCCTCTGTATAGGCAGCTACATCTAGCTCCCTTTGTCTAATATTTTGCCTCTTCTTGTGCAATTGGATCTCATAGTCCTCAGGTAGATATTTCTTCTTTACTTTAGCCACCATAGTTGTCCAACTTCCTATGGGCTTCTTTCCTTCCTACTCTCTTTCGTCTTGCAAGAACTTCCACCAAGTTAGTGCTTATCCTCTTAGCCTTGATTTGGCTATCTTCACCTTTTGTGCCTCTATAACACCATCACACTCCAAGTGATTCTCCATTCCCTCAATCCATTCCATAACTAACTCTGCATCGATTCTTCCTGTGAAAATAGGAATGCCTTCTAGTACCTTGCTGCTCAATGCCTTCAATGCTTTGAGGAAGGGTTCCTCTTTTAATGGAGGATCAGGTTCTGGTTCTATGTCTTCCTCAATGTGATCCTTACCCTTGTCTCTAACCACTGCTAATTGTGCTTTCATCTTGCTTGCAGTCTTTGCAACCACTTCTAGTTTTTGTTTCATTTCTTCCACAGTTTCTTCAAGTTGTCTATTCTTTTCTTGTTGCTTTGTTAGATCTCTTGCCAATTTTGCATTGGTCACCATGGTATTCTCTCCTATGGATTCACTTCTCTCTAACATTCACTAATTTCAATTCCCAAGCCTTTATTGGCTATGATACCAATTTGATGGGGAGTCATATCTCTCAAGAGAAATCTTGCTCTTCCCAAGACCTATTCTCTGGTCTTCCTAGGTTATTACTCTCTACCCTACTTAGGGATCTCTCCTAAAACCATCTCACCTCATAAGACTCTCTACCAATTTCAAATTCTTCACCATTGCTCTCAATTCACCACTAAGCTTCCCTAGGCTCCACACTGAACCAAAGTGTTCTAACCACTCTAGGGATAGGAAAGGGTATTATCACTATCCTCTTAATTATTTTACTCCTCACTGATCCATCTCATAGGTTTCTTTCACCTTGTACCCATCGCTTTCTTGAAAAACCCAATTTTAGGCTTTGTAGCCTTTTGCCCAATTAGGCCTCCTAGACCCTATTTTCTTGGAGTTCCTCAAAAACGGTCTTAACAACCCCCAAATATTTTTAGATATTCTTTCTATTGGTACCCTAGGCTTCAATATTTACCAGGTGTAAGGTCTCCCAAGTGGCCGTACATATGACTGTCCTCATACCCCCTAAATTTAAGTGTTTCTAGGGTTTTGGCTCCTTTTTCCAACTTTGAGGGCTTCAGTGACCTCCTCAACTCTCCTCCTTTCAAAAAATTTTTGGGAATACATGTTCCCACACTCCCATGCTCTTGATTGGCATGAACCAATCCATTTAGCATCTTTCTTTATTGCTATCCTCTCTAAGCCACTAGCCATAATGCACTTGCACTCGCCTAGTGCTTGATGGTTTCATCACTTTCCTTGCAAAAAAAAACTCCCAATTCACTATCTACAATATTTACATAGTCCCCAACTTGATTCCAAGTGGCCATGAGAGGAAAGCCATGGGAATTCAAGTGGGACTCATTATTCACAAAACTGGCCCAAATTTGGTAGTGAGACCAAGAACCCAAAAACTTGCAAAATCATGACCAGTCAGTCTAAATGACTAATATAGTTCTAGATACAGTAAGTAAATGACACAAATGAAACACTCAAAGCATTAGATCAGTTCTTTCAATCCATTCTTGACTAGATGAAGGCTCAAACACAAAAATTCACCCAAAAGTTGTTGAATTCCAATCACACAATATGCTCTCCAAGTCTCAATTCATGAAAATGAACTTCCAAACCATGTATTAGGGTTTGGATGACCTTATATACCTTTCTCCCATGTGCTAGGACCCTTAGGTCAGACTTAGAACAACATTGATGCTATTTTTCAATTTTTAGGACAAATTTCCAAAGCAAACATTGTTAAATTTTGCCTAATCTTCTCTTTAAAGTTTTCCCAAACTTTAAGGCTCTAAACTAACCTAACTTGCTATCACACACACTTCAATTCAACCTTGGGACTTTATAATTGAGTCCTTATTACCTTGGTGGTTGGCTAGAACCACCCACAAAGCCAAAATTGCCAAGATCTTCCAAAAGACCTGTAATGCTACTTTTCCTCTAAAGTTATTCAAGTGTTAGCAACAGATTTAGTAGATTAAATATTAGAACAGAGATTAAAAAAACTACAATATTCTTAAAATGGATACAAATAATCAATGCAAAAGATAATATGGGCGAGTTTATTAAGAAATTCCAAAATAGATAGTTAACCTAGCAATGGAATACACATTCATATAATTAATATACATTAACACCAAAATCATATATATATTTTCAATATAATTTAGAATAAATGGTTTTAATACATATCTGAATAATAATACTTGCAAAATCCACTCTCAATTTAAACACCTTCGCATCAGTGACAAATTACTCAACAACATGTCCATAATGCATTTCGGATAGAACGAATATCAATGTATTGCACACTACATCATGGGTCTTATTCTTTCCTCTGGTTTTCTGGACCATTGGAAAAATGGGGAGAGGATTCAGTGCATCCCATACTACACCGTGGGTCCATCCTCAACCCCTAGGAATATGTCAGTGGTAATAGCTCTTGCCATGGAGCAGTCTAGGAGGAAAGCGCACTTTGTCACTCTACACGAGTGTTGGTTCCACCGGAAGAATGCTCAACACTCGTGCCACAAAACCATGCCCTGGCCAGGACCGTCTTGAGTACACACACTTGTACCCCAGGTTGGACACACACTATAGATGTGCCCCTTCTCCATCCTGTCCATAACTCACCAACCACTTCCTTCTTCCTTGGTTGTTCTTCTTCCTTGAATGTTCTCTCTTCTTGAATGCCCCTCACAATTCTCACATGAATGACTTATATATCCTTTTAAGGGGTGGTTTCCAAACCATCACACCCTTTCACAAAAGGTTTCCTTTTAATAATTATTTAAATAAATAATTATTCTTCTTCTTTTTTAAAGAGTGTTTATAAATATTATTTATTAATCTCTCTTTTAACCAAGGGATCATAATATCCTTTATTTTCTATCTCCCTTTCAATTCCAAAGGGTTATTTATATATTTCTATTCTCTTGGGGAAAAAGTCACATGACAATATTGAAAAAGTCTCGATTCAAACCTTTTCTATGATATGGAAGTAGGTTATGTTATGTTTAAATCTTTCACATGTTTCAGTTATAAATCATTTTAGTGAATTTCCTTGTGTTTGCAAACCTATAAGAGAAAAATAGGGTTATTGAAGATTCATATCAATAATTTGTACTTTGTTAGTGGACTTGATCAACCCATTAACCTTGTACAATTGCCTTATACTAAGATTATTTTTGTACATTGAATTTGATATGTGAAAAGAGGATATCCATTTATACCATCTTGGAATGTACATTGAAATTATAGATTACTTTTATAAATTAGAACTTACCACATAGTATCAATTAGACATGCATAGTAATTATTGTGTGATTATATTGTAACACTTTCATAATTTAAAGAAGTTACATGAGTAAGTAGAATGATAATGTTGAAAGATAGGAGGTTAAGTATATAATTACCTTTTGAATTATAAATTTGTGATATATTTCATAAAACATCTGTATAGTTCTCATCATAATTTGGATTGAAAAAGTGATCTTATTAAAATTAATTGTAAATTTATACAAGAAAATAATGTAGATAAAGTAAGTATTATGAAAAATACAAGTATTCAATGTTAGTATCTTCAATTACTGATCATGTGCTCCTTTGAGTTGTGATGCAGATGTATCATGTGCTACTAAGGACAGTAGTTAATTTACAGGGGGAGAATTGTCATGTGACTTTTTCCCCAAGAGAAGAGAAATATATAAATAACCCTTTGGAATTAAAAGGGAGATAGAAAATAAAGGATATTATGATCCCTTGGTTAAAAGAGAGATTAATAAATAATATTTATAAACACTCTTTAAAAAAGAAGAAGAATAATTATTTATTTAAATAATTATTAAAAGGAAACCTTTTGTGAAAGGGTGTGATGGTTTGGAAACCACCCTTTAAAAGGATATATAAGTCATTCATGTGAGAATTGTAAGGGGCATTCAAGAAGAGAGAACATTTAAGGAAGAAGAGAAACCAAGGAAGAAGGAAGTGGTTGGTGAGTTATGGACAGGATGGAGAACCACCCACAAGCCAAAATTGCCAAGATCTTCCAAAAGACCTTAAGGTGCTCCTGCACCATTGAGTCCCCATAGAGACCACCGCAAATATGGGATCAACAACCGAAGAGCCAGGGTCCTGAGTCATGTGGAAAGATAGGGGTATAACAAAAAAATCCAATAAAGTACTAGGGTTAGATAGTTTAGGTGGTGGACCGATAGAGGTGGGTGAAGGCAGAGGATCCTCATGTGAATGAGCAGCACTCGGGGGAACAAGCCTAGAGTCATCTGACAAATGGGGACCATTCCCAGAAGGAGTAGTGGGATTTTCCACAATACAATTATCCTTAACCTCTCGACTGATGGTAGATTTACAGTCAGAAATTAGATGCCCAACTTTGGCACACTTTTGATAGTTGACCACAACATTTTTGTAACACACTGGTTGTATCCAACTACCAAACTTAGAGCACAACTTGACAGAGTTCAGGAGGAATTTATTAACATAAATATTAACACAAAATATCGCGAAGACTAACCTGGATCTTGAATTTGTAATAGAATCTGTGGCGATGAATTAACCCAACGAATCCCCAGTACCTTTGAAAATGGCTTCATCCCAATACTCCAGAGGTAAGCCCAACAACCACACCCAAATTGGAGTCGACTTATTCAGATCTATAGCAGGGTCGAAACCAGGTTTCCAACAACACATAGCTAGGTTGTGTTTCCCATAAACCCATGGACCCGATGACAAATTCACCACCAAGTCCTCCGTAGCCATGAATCGAAATAGGAAAAGACCACCAACCATCGCACAGATCTCCACACTACCCTTAAGGCGCCATTTTTCCGTAACCCATTTCCGAACCATATCCATTGTTGGACAGTAAGAAAGAAATCTACCCACTACAAAATTCTCCATGGAGGATAGAATCCTGTCACAAATCAAATCAAGAATGTCAAACTCCATTCCTGAAGCTGTGAAAACCTCAGGAAAATAAGGAAACAAGCAGAAGACTTGTTTTCCATTGGAAAGCACATCCTTCCAACAGATAATCAGAGAGATCTCCACTGCTTGCACAAGATTCTCCCAGAGCTGCCAAAATATTTGAAAAGCCTGTAAGTGAAAGCACTATCCCCGCAGGGGTGGTACCCGACAGACATGAGCCCAAAAGAGAGGAGCACGGGTCAGGGGAGGCAGAGGGGGACCATTGGGTACCCCCAAAACAAAGTCCACCATGCACACAAGAAGTTCAAATGCAGAGGAGCAGGAAGTAATCGATGTTGACAATAAGTCTTCAAATAATTATTCTACTAGTTGTGATGATTTTGTGAATGTAATCTATGTCTTTGTTGCCCCTCAAAGGCCTAAGAGACCGATCATTTATGTAACTCCAACTAGTCCTTCTTTTGAAAGGATTTGTTCTATTGATGGTGTTCCATTTGATAGTGATTCTCCTGATCTTTCTAAGGATCCCTCTTATAGAGTGGTAACCAATACTTACAAGAATAAAATGAATTATAAACATCAAGTCTTCTTCAATCTCCTAAACCTAATACTAAAGCACCTAGTGATTACGATCTTGTCAAGCAACTTCAATTTACTTCGGCTAAGATCTCACTATGGGACATGCTTTAGTTTGCTCTGGTTCATCAAGAATGCTTTAGGAATCCTTGCAAAAGATCTTCTTTCCTTCTTCCGCTAGGCTGGCAGATGCTGATGCATTCATAGCTCATATTCGTGTGGATTCATCGACTATTACATTCTATCTATAGGAACTCCCACCTATGGAAGTACAAAAGCAAGCAAACCCTTTGATGATTATAGTTAACATTAATAAGATTGGTATTAGATGTGCTCTTGTTGATGTCAGTTCAATGCTCAATATATGTAGCATTGATCTATTGCCTAAGATTAATATTGATTTATCTTCTCTTAATGCTTCTTCTATTGTCATCCATGGGTTCAATAATGTTGGTCAACAACCCTTAGGCATGATAGTCTTGCCTTTGAGATTGGGATCCATTACTGTACCTACCCTTGTATATGTTATGTCAGAAAAATTACCATATAACCTTCTTCTTGGTAGACCATGGATTCACACTATGGGTGTAGTCCCATCTACCTTGCATAAATATATTAAGTTCATTTGCAACAATCAAGTAGTCATAGTTAAGGTTGACCCTGAGGCTGTGCACCTATGTGAAATGGCAGTTGACGTTCAGGTCTCAGTTGTGCCTACTCTTATTCCTTTAGTGTCTTCCAATGTGTCGATGTTTACTCTAGTAGTACCTACTACAAAGGGTAATCTTGAGGTAGATGTCCCTGAAGAAGATCCTTCTGCAGAAAGAAATTCTAAGTCTACCTTTTCTCAAAAGAATGCATGTCTTGGTGATGATTGGGGTTCCTTAGACTTTACAAATTCCTTCATTAGGGAATATAAATTCAACCTGATCCACTTAGACCTTCTGATAACATCATCCAAACCCACTATCAATGATGATTACTCTTTTGCATCGTGAGATAATGTGAACATAAATTGTAATGTTATTAGTGTTGATCCTCCTTCCGAGGAAGATGATTATTCTTTTGCTAAAGAGGATAATGTTGGTAGACCTGTTAAAAACGATGATGGTAAGCCCATAGAGGAGTGCGATCCCCATTGTTGGAACAATTCTCTCTATGAGGATCCTCCTTCTTCTCAAGATTTGCAAACACATTATGGCCTCGACTTTAAGCTTGTCTCTAAATGTGGCTGTGTGTAAAGGTTGTGGGCATAATGAACAAGGCATTTAGGTCCTTATAGAATTTGTACCTCGCAAGTGTAATTTGGGGCTTGGTTGCTCAAATGAACAATCTAAGTGGAAACCACAATTGAATGTTGATGTGATGTTCGCTCAACCTCATTCTCGTAGATTGGTCTATCCTCCTTTGTATTCAATCTTCATATCTTCTTCTTGTGAGAAGTCAATATTTTCTCTGCAAGAGAAAGGGTTGCTTCCCACTCCTCATCCTTTATTTGAGCAAGAGTGTATACATAGTAAAACCTATATTATAACCCATCAATAAATTACCACTATATGCCCCCCTTATCCATACCAACCTTTACCTACAACCTTTTCTCACTTGGGATTAGCCCACATGATATAGAGTAGTCCATAGACTGGGTTGTGGAATGTGACCTATTCCATGGACTAGGTCACATGATGAAACCTAGTTCACCTCTTTCAAGTTCTAAATTTCCTATTTTTGATCCAATTATTTTTAGAAATTAGTTATTGTCATATTGATTTGCATTTTTTTATTTATTGAAGAACTAAAGATATGAGTTGATAGGCATTCAAAGGTCATCAACTATCAACTAAACATGACTACATGTCATAAAATCAGCTAAAATACATATTCAATTATAGTGCATCTCTAAATTTACATTTGTACATCATACATTGATTCATCATTAAACATCTTCATTGCATTGCTTGTTTGGTGTGATTGTGATCTTTTACATCATTATCTAGGGGCTTGACTTGTAACTAAGACAATTTTAGGTTTTCTTAGTGTTTTTTTTTTTTTAATATATTGATCAAAGCTGAGAAGATTACAATAAGAAAATAATGTAGTCTGAAAGGAGAAGTGCAAAAGGAATGAACATAACACAACTAGGTCTTCTCATTTTTCCTTGAAAATAAGCCCTATTATGCTTTTCAACACACATTTTTTTTAATCTTTGAATCTGAAGGTACATCAAATTTTGAATGACACATCAACATAGGACTAGGCCACTCCACAAACACTAAGTAACATATGGAATGACCTTGTTTAGGATGAGGCCACATGATATGACTCTATCTATAATTAGGTTATAAGATGCAACCTTGTCTCCATTAGTTAAGATTATTTTATATTGTATCACTTTAGTCTAATCATTGTTCTAGATCTAAATTTTGATCATATCACATATGACAATCCACTAATAAATTAACATGAAAGATCAATTAACACGTCATAAAAAAGATATAAACACCTTTATACATGTTTAATTGTTTTACTTTTTACTTTATATTTAATTATGTATTCATTATTTGATTATAAATTTAATATAAATTATTTATAATAAAACATGTTTACTTTCCTCAAAAGCTTATAACTCAATCATTTTATTTAATTTAAGCTATTTAAATATTTTCTTTCTATATATATATATAAAACAAAAATCTGTATATAAAATAAAAAAGATAAAATGATGAAATCTAGTAAAGAAAAATGATGGCATGGAACTAACAACACAAGAGCCACAAACAAACAACAAAGGTGATGAAAAAAATAATGAGGCTAACTACCCAAAGACCATAAGAGAACAACTAATATAAAGCACAAATTGAAATAGTGATCCTCTTAGAATCCAACCTACTCTTGAGACTTTGATTCTGTCACTCTAAATTTAAGTAGAAATATACAGTCAAGTCACCTTTAAAATTGTGTCCCTCTGAATTTTAAGCATGAGAATTTTAAGTGTTGCCCCATTGTTAAACAAGGTGCCACTTGGAGCCCCACTTCTTGTGCCATATCCACTGTGTAGATCATCATATCTGTAGCCTCCTACATAGACAACCCATATAGTTCAGATACCATGAAAGGATTAATGTGTCTTAAAATATTTATTTTTGTAACCTTTTCCATTATAGAATAACATTTCAGATCTTGATCCATGATTCCATCCCCAATGTAGCAGAAATATATGATCCCAAACATCAATTCAGTTGATTGTGATCCTTAGTCTACCAAAGTTGAAATGAAAAGCTATTCATATTCTTCTTGAGTGTTAGGAAGAATAAAACTACATTTTAGCACAATGTGAATTGTCTTCAAGATTTTTGTGAATATCCATGAATCTAAAGCTGGAAATAGCTAAGGGATATATGTATTAAATTTATTTTAAAATTTTTAATGAAAAGTTAATTTGATTATTCTTAGAATTTGTACAAAATAAATTATAAAATTTATATTATTTTTTATAAATTAAATGTATTTAATTAAAATAGGTCAAAATTATATCTATTATTTTGTAATTTTTGTTACTCAATTTTAGATTTTTAAGGGTAAAAATTGGATATTGAAAGAGTCTTTAATTATAAAAGATTAGAAAAAACATATCAACAAAATATTATTAGATATCAACCCACAAACAAGAAGAGGCCACAATTCAATGAGGCTTGAAATCTTAAAGCCATAAAATTTGTCAACTTTAATTCAGTATATTGAAGAAATCTAATTCAATTTTAGAATATAAATGAAAACTAAAATAAACTTAAGTTTAAAATTATTAAATTTTTATATCCTAAATTTTTAAAAATTCTCATGTCATTGGGCTATGCATTGGCTAGGTTCTTTTGGGAATTTCATTTCTTTCTTCTTGCTTCCCACTTTATCATGGAGTTGGCAATGTGCTTGAACATAAATATGCACTAGATTTCCTTTAGATGGGAACTCTCAGTAGTTGTTAAGAATTTTTTGCAGATACATCTTGTGGATTGGTCCTTTGACATTAAATTATGCTCAGTGGTCGAGTTAGAAGATGAGGTTAAAGAAATAAAACATTTTGAGTGTCTTTGAGGAGTGTGTAATGTTAATTGAGTAGTATATAATTTATGATATGATGTACATAGTTATATAACAAGATGATGAAACATATAACTATTATGGCCTTTCAATGGGGTAGCTAATTTTGTATCATTTTAGTACATGTCTTGATTAGAGGTAAAAAAATGGGTTTTGAAGGGGCCCGAAACCCTATATAGAAGAAGACAGTTGATACACAAAAGATCATCAGTAAGCATAATCAACCCAACAACAACAAGCTGCTTAAAAGAAAACTCGCATACCACTAGCAGCCCAACAACAACCACTTAATAGATTAACATGACAACACAGGCTACAAAAGACACACAGGTAAGGGACCGAAGCCCAGAAACAACCTAGTTTTATCTAGGACTAGAAACCCCACCCAAGTTTTGACTATAAAAAACACTTGAAACACACAGGCAACAAAACTGCATAGCAACAACCAACCTTTTGTTCAAAAATAGCAGAACAAAACCCAACAAAAGAAAAGGAAATCTAATGGTACAAACCACCATTAAACCCAACCTCCTAATAAAAAACACCAGCACAAAAGAGGAGAAACACCCCTTGAAGCACCAAAGCACACCATAGACCAACTCAAAGTCCACCTCAAGAGGACTGAGCTACTCTCTATAGGGGAGGAAAATGTGAGAACCCAAAACACCAAGAGCACACCTCTCCAACAACCTCAGGATCCACCTCGATAGGAGAAGCTTCCACCTCAATAGGCGCACATCTAGAGGAAACCAAAACAGAGGACTTCCATCCACATCCACCACACCCACCTCCAACACAATAGGGAATGACTCCTGAACATCAAGAGCAGCCTTCTCCTCAACAAAAGACATAGTGCATAGGAAATGGAAGAAAGTCATAGCTCTGGAAGACTAGGGAACCACACCATCCTTTGGCTGAGCATGTAGGGGCTCCAAAAGAGATACCTCACCCAAACCAACACGAAAACCCAAGGGAGAAAGAGGAAAATGCATTCCACTCCACCATCTCTCAACAGGCACCACTAAAACACCATCATCATAAAGGCTTTCCTCAAAAGAAAAAACCCATCATGGGTACCCAAAAACTCTATAAGAAAGCCCATGAGACAAGACCAGGCTCTAAGAGCCCAACAACTCAAGCAAGCCACACCTAGCACAAAGCCAACCAAAGAAAAGGACACCAAGGAATTGTTATCCGCAAGAGAAACCTCGTCCAAAACACATCCACATCTTCAACAAGCTCCAAGGACGATACCGATAGGCAACCCCCAATGCTATTCCAAGAAAGGAACCCGCCACCATGAGAGCCATCTCAAGCCTAAGATCAGAGGTCCAAGAAAAGGAGCATATGACAAAAAGAAGAGGCCAACCTCCACTCCCATCAAATAGCCCCATAGTGCCCAAGAAGCCAAATGCTTCCAACGATCCCAGCACCACCATGGAAACAAGAGCTTCTCCCAACATCCACATAAGCCCAAGATTAACCAAAGGAACCAAGGGCATTGTCAGCCAAGGAACATCTTCGTAGGAAATAAATAGGTGAGAAATGCCATCAGGAAGAATAGAGACCCCATGAAGAGCCACAAAGAAGTACAAGGACTTCCTCTGGAAGGGGCTAACCCAAGGCACACACCAAGGCAGACGAGAACTATAGCCATCACCAATAGGAAACTCCCTCACAAACCCAGAAGAGGGCCACACACCAGATCTTGGTTCACACCCAAGAACCCCACGTCCAAGTCCGTGTAGCAGCAAAAGAACATCTGGCCACCACTAGAGCACATCACTACAAGCAGAGACCTTAGACCCAACCACAACACTGAGCCAAGGAGGAAACCTGAGTGCCCTCCCAACTGCGTCAACGTCTTCATCAAAGTCTCCCTCCTCCCTGCCTTCATCAGATTTCAAAACTCCCTTCCTGCCACCTCCAACGCTCCCGCTCTCCATTCTTCCGCTTCTAATTCTAGAATGTCAAGGAAGCATCCAGTATCATTTTTAGTACCTGTTGACAAGGTAGGAACTATCATTTAATTGGTGCTAATAATTTATGTATCTATTAACAAATGAAGTGTGATAATTATTTAGTTTAAGATAAATACTTGTATTTTCCGATGTTTTGAACTATGAAGATTGAATTTTTTAATAAAAGATATTTAAGAAATTATTTATTCATTTTTGAGAAAGCAAATACTTTTGAAATAATAAAATATTAGTTTTTAAAATGTACTATGTACTAGTGAGCATTTTTCAAGTAATAAAATATTAAAAGTTTAAATGCTTTTTGTACTTATACGTTTAGTAATAAATTTAAGCATTAATGAAAATTACTTTAAATCCAATCTGATGCATGCACCTTCCAATTTAATATTTTTCAAGGTTAAACAAAATATAATAAGTTTGATTTATGTGAACATGTGAGGTTTTTAAGGCAACTTGGATTTGTAGTAATAATGATAATAATTATATAATAAAAATTAATTATTAATTATTACTAATAGTGAATATTGTATGAACCTTATATAAATATAGTATAGAATAATCATTAATATATTATACTAGATATACTATATTATACTAAATATTAATGATAATATATCATCAATATACAAAAATTATTAAATATAATTATTTTTTCTAAGCGTTGTAATATGGTTAAATAATAATTATTACCCAAAAGCATGCATCCTACCATTGTGCATTTGAAAAACCCACTTCTTTATCCGACGAAATTGTGACATTGACCATGGATAGAAATAATATATTATAATGAATATATTGATGATAAAATATTAATAATATAAAATAATTATTAAATATAATTGATGATTTTTCAAGCGCTCGTAATATGGTTAAATAATTATTATTATATAATAGTAAGTATTACTCAAAAACATGACCATGATAGAAATTTTCAAATGATAAGTATTATAGTCCTAAATAATAAGTACTATAGTTAAATATTATAATTGTTGCAATCATAGTTAGATATAGCCTAAGGCACTTGTATAGCTTGCAAGTAAATACTTTGTTTGAAAAAATATTTTAACCTAGGCGTGCTCATTATTTATTTATTTTAAAATTAATTAATTTATTATAGATAGATGCATATATTTATTTATTTGAATTATTTTATTTTATTTACAATTAATATACTTGAATGATTTTATTTTATTTACATTGTTTACTAAATAACATAAATAAGTATATAATACAATATAATATAATATAATATAACTAAATAATATAAATATATATAATATAATAATATAAATATAAATACAACCAACTATATTTAGTATTATTTATTCCTATAATGTACATAATATTAATTTATTAATTATTAAAAAATATTATTAATAATTAATACTTTTAAACTATATTTAATATTATATAATATGTTTAATTATTATTTCATATTATTTAAATATTATAAACATATTAGCATTAATAATAATTATAATATATATATTTTAAGCCAAAGAGTAGATTGCTCATATATATTAGTATTATATATCGAATCCAAGGCTCTTCAAAGCCATATTTTACTTTCTTACAATCATCTCGAAAGTCGAGAAACATAGCCCATATGATCAAAATTTAGACCCCTAATAACAAAATCATCCCAAACCCCAACTACTTATGTGATCAGGATGCAAAAAACTACATATATGCTGCTTTAACAAGAACAAATCCTCCATACATATGACATAGAAGAAAAATATAGGGGTTTATTATTCCATCTTAATGATTTTGCCAAATATGCATGCATGGGAGCATAGAAAAATCACCAAAAAACAATAAAGAACCTTTGCATTCTCTTAAATAGTGTTAGAGATTTTCAGCACCCCTACAAGGACCTTGAACCAAAATTTCCCGTCGGTCCTCCTAAAGAGCCACATTCATGTCTGGTACTTAACCCATCTTCTTCTCTACCTTTTTCCCTACCACAAGCTCCTTTGAAACCACCTTTTGATGACAAACATGTGAGCGCAAATATGAAATAGCATGGAATTTCTTTTTGAACTTGGTTACTATCTTCACCCCAATCTCAAATTGATAATGACAAAGAGATCCATATAGGTAATTGGTAGAATCATGCAACACAAACTTCTTGAAGCTTTCATATATTTATATGACAAGACATAATGTAAATTGCCCACATTAGGAATAAGTAAATTTCTTGTGAAACCCTGTGCAAAAATGATGAAAATCTTGGTTTTGTACCTGCAAAATAAAACACACTACATTAGAATGAAATCAACCTCCGTTGACGACCAAAATGAATACCTGATTGTCAAGCCTATCCTACTTTGTACACAACACCATGTTTAAATTCAAAACTCCAACTGACTACTCCTATCTACATTTAAAAAAAACTTATCTACACTCTAAATTCCCTTTCCACAAAACTTTGAAACCTTCTCTTTATCCCTATTTTAAAATCTCACTTTGAGCTTTGCTAAAGCTAATAAATCTAGATATTCTTGTAATTGTGTATCATCCAATATAACTACAACATTGCCCTGAAAACCCATGTTCACCAAAATATTTTCCATTTGATTCCCCTCCCGATAAGTATGTGAGATAATGACTAACTAAAAATTATCCAACAGTACCCAAACTCTCTGTGTAGTGCCTCTAATTTTATTGATACTTTATGATACTACTTTGTGTGTGTGTTTTGATTTTGTTTGGTTTCTGGTTATGTTCTGATGCATACTTGATACTTGATACTTCGTTCGTGTGGATATGATTTTAATGTGAGTTATTTGCTTTCATGGTTTTAGTAATGTTTATTAAAGGTTTCGATTATGGCTATGTCAATGAATAACTGCTTTAAATTAAATATTATTCTTGGATGTGAATAGTTAAGTAATTAAATTACATTGTTAGTAAATTCCATTGTTCCTCTTAGAAAATAAATGACTTATTTAACATTAATTATTTTATTCATTAAGGGTTTTATTAATATTGGAAAGTTGAAATTATCTTAAGAATATTACTTAATTTAAATAAATATAAGTTAATAATTGTTTTATTTATTATTTAAATTAATTCATTGAAATTATTATTATGATGACTAATTTTATCATCGAGCAGTTAATTTAATATTGAATTTTAAATTTAAATGTTGCTTGAGTTAAAATACTTATTTATTTATTTGTTTTAAAAAGTTAATTATATTTTAAAGGGAATTATAGTGTTTAAACTTTTGGAGGAATAGCTAGTTTAGAAATTTTGGGAAAAATGTCTATTCGAAAATTAGCAAAAATGAAATTGAAGGCAAGTGACTTTCCCATGTGTAGTGAAATTGTGAAGTTTTTAGTAATGTACTGATTTTTTCCTTCTTGGGATTTTATATCCAATCTAGGTTTTTTTGAAAAAGAAGAGAGAAGGAAAGCAATGTTTGTCTACAATTCGTAATTTTGAAGTTTTTCTAGAAATTGAAATCTCTATATTTTTTCTTTCAAAAATTGTTAGAAGAATTTAGAATTGAAAATTGTCCTGGATTATTGTTCTTCAAAATTTCTTCTGGAGGTTGCAAATCTCTAGATTTGGTGAAGAACATGGTTGGCTAGATACACACGACACAACAATTCATCTCCAAATCAACTTCAAGCGAAGGACTTCAGGTAGCTATGCAATCCCTGAATATCTTTGCAATTTTCTGTTGAAAAGAAAAGATTGAAAATTTTGAAATTTCATTATGTATTCTATGAAGCTTTGAATTTTTTTTTGTGAAATCCTTGTTGTGTAAATGTTATCTCCAACATTTGGATTTCTCCTTTCCCTTCGTTTCCTATCCAGTATCGTTAATTAATATTTTAGATGTGTGATAATAGTTGGCAAAGTGTCTGAGAATTTAATCTTATTCTGGGATAATCTGTCTACGCTTTGATCTATCCATTGTTATTTCTTAGTCATTTTCTCTATAATTTTTATTTTCCAGAGATCTTCCTCTTTTTATTTTGATTGTATTTCTTTTTCGTTCTGGCTACTGTAAGTTTCCAATCGGATTCTTGATTTCTGAGTAATGTCGTTCTGGGCTATGTCGTTTCTCTATTTCTTATGTGTATTTTATATAAATTTATATTCATACCTTTATATATATATATATGTTTATGTAATGGTGGCCTGTGAATTTTTTTACCCGTGGATGAAATTGTGGGTTGGGCCTTTTATTTTATGTTTTGATGGTTGGGTGTTGACGCCATAGGTGTACCACCCTCCACTCTCTTTCCTCCTTGTATGGTTGTGCATGCTCTTTGAATGGCTGCACAACAACCACTAGGTTGTTGTGCGTAGCCATTCAAAGAGGTTGTGTCCCTTGTTTAAGTGTTCACTATGGGTTTTGTTTAGCATATATATATATATAAAGGGTTCTGCATCATTTTTTATATATTCTCTGTTCTTTATAAGAAAACAATGATAAATATAAGGAATTTTAAATTCAGTTTAATAATTATGAGATGTATATATGTTTGTATATATATGTATATACATCAGTATTGAATATATAGATATTCATTTAATTTCGTTTTTGATATACAGTAGTAACTTTAATTTAATGTTTTTTTTTACAGGCATATATACATATATATACATATATATATATATGTATATATGTATATATGTATATGTGTGTGTGTATTTTGATATAAATATATCATGGTAATGCAAAAATCATTTCAATTATGGAATTAAAGAACAAAATTATATTGATTAAACTCATATTTAAATATTATTTTATTAAACTTGTATTTAGAAATAAATTTGCAAATTAGATTTAGAGAATATTCTATTTTGGAGAAAGAAATAAATGAGAAAATAAATATCTGTGTTAAATTAGTTTCTAAAATAGTTGCAAATTATTTATAATTACTTTAATAGTTTGAGTTAAATTACTTTATTTTCACCATGAATATTGTAAGTTGGAATACATTTTATTTATAGTTGGTTATTTATATTAAATGATTTTAAGATGATGGATTGGTTATTCATTGTGCAATATGTTTGTTATTTCTAGTTCATATTGCTTTGAAACATGGTTTTTAATTGGATGAGTGTATCATTAAAAGAGTTGCTTTTGATTGTGAAAATGAATTGTTGATTTATTTTGTTTCATGATTTCAAGGAAAAATGTGTAATTTGTGTTCATGGGTAGATGTTTACTTCCTCCAGAGGCTAGGGGAAATTGTGTGTTTGTGCTTTTGTTGTTGCACCTTTTTATCTATCATTTTACCTTGAGAGTATGTGTATGGGCGATACCTCCATATTTCATGAGTTGATACTTTATGTAGTCACAATATGGTCATGCCTCGTGTGTTATGTTTTTTAAAAGAATGTATTTTATGTTGTGTATTGAGGTACACCCTTTACTTGTCTTTGGTTTAGGGGTAATCGTAGGGGAGAGTGGCTCTTCTTGGGGCTAGTGTACAAGTGGTCGACCATGAAACAGTTCCTTTAAATAATTGATAACCTAATTAATGTATCTAGTGGGTTGGGTTAGTTAACACATAACAAGACTAAAACATGCACCTTACCCCTGACGTTAGTGCTCTCAAAGGCTAAGGATGGGTGGGAAGACCTAGTTGATAAGGTCACTACCTTATCTCCATGAAAGGTAAGTGGCTTCGCATGAGTCACCCTATGGGGTGGCACCTTGAGATAGGATTCCTTGTTAACCATAGATGGAGGCAGTTCCTAGTGTTAGGCAGCCTGGTGAATCCATGTAAGGCCATACGATGACACTCTCCCACTCTGCCCATTGTTTTCAGTTGTTCTTGTTGCCTCTGGAGTTTTATTATTGTTGTTTCTTATGTTGTTATGCAGTCTTGAGTTGTGTGGTGTTAGTCCTTTATGTTTTTCACTTTGTGGACAAGGGTTATTTCTTATCGAATCCTTACACGGGGGGTGTTCCTTCGGGTTCACAAGGTCGGGTGGAAACGTGAAAGACACCCATTGGGTCCCCAGATGATGATCATGGCACAAAAGAAGATGCAATGATCCCAGAGCTTCACACAAAGAATATTGTACCTTATTATGTATTCAATTCTATATTACTGTATTCCTTGGATTATGATATACACTTCCCAATGTTATAAGGGAAGCAAATTTGTAATGTAATATTGATTTCTCATTGTGTTGTATTTATGGAAATATGTTACACGAATGTAACTTTGAACTCAGAAGTTGAAATGTAATAATATGTTATTCATGCTTTGATTTATCTATCTTATTCATGTTTGTTTGATTGTTATAATTATATTATTTCTTATTCATTCTTATATCATTTATTTAGTTTGGTGTCGTTTAACATTGTAATTGGTTGCATTCGTTTTGAGTAGCACACCATGTTACCCCATGGAACTAGGTTGATGTTATATGATATATTTATGTTATTTAATTATTTAATTATGTAAGATGCTATTGTTGTTTTAAAAAAAAATTGTTTTGTTAATTTTAGTAGTTATGTCCTATGGGGTTTGCGTGGTGGGGCGTTACACTCTACAATATATATTTTAAGCTCTAAAATTGAGTTTTATTTTCCCTACAAGCATTTACAATTATTAATGAATCTCCTTCTATGTGAAGATTTGAAATACTCAATTTCAAAGATGTTTCAAAACCTAACAAAATTGCCTGAGCTTTAGCTACATTATTCAAACCAACTAGAATCTAAAATGAACTTTCTACAATTACCTTCCCCAACAAATCTTGAATGAAAATTCCAGCCCCTGAAACTCTCGGATTTTCTCTAAATGCTTTGTCAAAATTGAGTTTTAAAAAACTAGAATTTGGAGGTTTCCATTTAACTTCTGCTCTGTTCACCCTTACTTTGCTTATTTGGTGCAAACTCCCTACAAAAGGTAATACTATATTTCCCCAAATCTTCAACATGAAATCATCCCAACTTGTGTATATAGATGAAGTGTTCTTGTATTTGAGAAAAAATGAGTTAACCAACTTTGAGACTGCTTTTTCAATTTTACCTTTGATGACCTTTGCTTGGGAGAATTTTTTCTTGAAAATATGTAAATTGCATTCCCATCATACGTTCCATATCACAAAAGAAGGAATAACATGCCAAATAGAAGCAAAGAAGGATGTTTTGAACAAAATTGGCCAGCTTTGAAACACTTCCCAAATTGTATTTAGCAAAGGATTATATAGGTTTAGTTTTCTTTTAACAAAAATCCAACATTCATGTACAAAGATGCATTGTAGAAACAAATGATCCACATTCTCCAATTCTACACCACACATTGGAAATTTAAAGGGGTTTGCTATCTTTAGTTTGGATAAGCGATCACTTGTTAATATCCTCTTTCTCAAGGCTAACCAACAAAATCCTCCAACTTTTGGAAGGACTTTGTTATTCCAACAAAATGCGAAAGCCCTTTGTGCAGCCAAATTATTCCCCCTTTGACTTAGTGATTTATAACCTTCCTTTACTAAATAAGATCCTTCTTTCGATGGAGCCCAAAAAATCCTATCCGGTTGAGAACATATTGAAGCAATGGAAATTGATGAATTGGGAAAACTAACCTAGAATACTACTTCCAAACTACTTTCCCCATTGGCTCTTCTATTGCTTGAACACAATCCAAAAATAATTCACCCCATTCTATGGAAAAGACATTCATTATTGACTGTAGATTCAAATTATCTCTCAAAGGAGGCTTACCATTCCAAGAATCTTGCCAAAATTTGACACTTTTCCCATTATGAACCTCCCAAGAAATATATGAAGTAATAATAGACCTACATGAGACCAAGAAATTCCATATAGTTGAACCTTTTGGGGGATTGGAAATGGTGAGGATTCTTGAGGGATTTGAATTATCAAGGTATTTAGCCTACAACAACTTTGACCATTTCACTTCTAGCTTTGAAAAAAATCGCCATACTAATTTGTCTCCAAATGTTTTATTCCTAATTTGAAGATTATGAATACCTGAACCTCCTCGAGATTTACCCAAAGTCATATTATCCATTGAAATTAATGACACCTTTTTTTGGTCATTTATATTACCCTTCCAGAGAAAATTCCTAATAATTTTCTCAATTTCTAAAATAATGTAGATTTTGGAGCCTTGAGAACTGCCAAAAAGTAGTTTGGGATTGTAGATAAAACATATTTTATCAACAATATTCTACCTGAAAGGGATAGCCACCATGCTTTCCATATTAGTATCCTAGCCTTTAGTCTTTCAATCACTTTGACCCAATATGCAGTTTTGTTTGGCCCCTTGAAAAATAGAATAACTAAATACACACTGGCAAGCTCTACTTGTTGAAATCCCAAAACTTTAACTATTTTTTCCTTTACAACCTCATTTATATTAAAAAACATACAATTTGGATTTGGAAGCATCAACTTTCTGGCCTGAGGTTGAGCAATACTTATCTAATACTTGCTTAATCTGCAAGGCTTCCTCAATGGTTGAGTTCCCAAAATGGAGTGTGTCATCCGCAAAGAGTGAGTGGGCCACCAAGATGGTTGTGTTTGAAATACATATACCCCTCCAAAGGCCTATTTCCTGTTTATGGACGATTGGTGTAGGAGCACCTTGACAATGTCATGTTTCCATGAAGCAAATCTTGAAGGTTGATTAAATTTTGATGATTCAACATTTTTTAAGGTCATTTGAGTCATTTTTCATTTTTTGAGGTCATTAGGATGGTCATTTGAGTCTATTATGTCAAATTTTCTAAAAAAGTGAAAAGTTGTCATACAAAGATGTAAAATTGCAAAAATTGTAAAGTTACAAAAAATCAACATATGAAAGGTGAAAGGTCATTTTGAGTTTGGTCATTAGGGAGTAGTTATAATTTGATGATTTAGGTTATAAATTACTTTATAAGGCTTTTTAAGCATTTGGTAAGGCTTGGGTGATTGAGATTATGAAGGTGAATAATAATAACCACTATTTTCTTGCATATTCCTTTAGAAATTTGTTGTTTTTTGTTGCTATACAGCCTTGTACGGGCATGAATTCATGTTTATTTGATTGTAAGTGATATAATGTTCAATAAAATTCATTATATAATTTGTTTCATGCAAAATTGGTGCTATTTTGAGTTAGTTATTGTGAATCTCTAGAAAACTGTTAAAACCCTATCTTAGGGTAATAGTGAGGCTTTTATAATGCATTTGTCCATTTTTGTCCATTGTTAACTCCTAAAAATTGGTGTGTAGAAGGATATAGAAGTGTTCAAAAGGATTCTCAAGTCACAAATTCTGTAGATGAAGTTTTATGCAGATATGTTGATGTTCTAGTTTTGAAAACAAAGTTTTTGTGCACAATCAAAAGCCTAAGACTTAGGGTTCTATACAAGACTTGTGGAAATGGAATTTAGATGGTTTTATAAGAAAGAGAAAGTCTAATAATGAGTGTTTTAAGGATTGGTTGAAATAATTTTTGAGTGGAACTAGTAGAACCAATAAACCCTTGTGCTACTAAAGTCTAATTTGGCCTAATTCTGATTGAGATAAAAAGATTTGATGCATGTGTTACAAAAGAATGAATACCCATTCTTGAATATGTTTTTAAAAATAAAAAAGGGTATCTTAATCCATGATTATTTTTGTGTTTTCAGTGTATATTTTGAGATTAAAGCTCTGACAGTCATTGTGGGAGACCTACAAGCATTTAAATCAGGTTATGAAAGAATGAGAACCAAAACAAGAAGTTTATGTTCCTGGGGTGAAAGATGAGTTTGGTTATGTTGTGTCAACCCTAATAAAGTTGTTTGAAGTGTTGAGTTAGTTGTTGGTGTCTTGGAAATCAAGGTCGGGGTTTGTGGTTGTAAAGTCTTGTTTTGTCAAGTTAACCATAGTTGAGGATCTTAATCTTGTTAGATGCCTCTAAGGATAGGTGAGTCAAGTTGTATTCAACCTAATGAATCTTCTCCAAGTAGTGATTTGATGGTGGGTGCCATAATTTCAGTTGGGTTGTGTTGAATCAAGTGCTCAAGGAAGAGAAGGGTGAGTTTAAGGTGAATAAACAAGCAAAGAGTGTCTGATTTCAGTCATGTTGAAATTGATTAAGGTTGTTGAGTTCCTTTGCACTACATTAATGATAAACCTACTAAGTGCCTCAGCCATAATAATGAATAAGAAGGGGGTGAGGGGGTCCCCTTGCCTCACTCCTTGAGTTGTAGCAAAAAAACCTATTGGAGAACCATTAAGAATCACAAAAAAATTTGCACCAGATAAGAAAGAGAAAATTCGTCTACACCATTTCCCTTTAAAACCAAACCTTCTAAGAAAATTTTCAATAAAATCCCAGTCTACATGATCATACGCTTTCATCATATCTAACTTGACAATGAAAGAGGATAAGTTCTCTGATGCAATAGAGTGAAGAGTTTCATGTACAATAACTGCTCCTTCCCATGTTTCACTCCCTAGGAAAAAATCTCCCCACTCAACATAAATAATTCTTGGAATGCTTTGTTGTAATCGAAGATATATGGCCTTTGTAAAGATCTTATATATTGTGTTACACAATGAAATAGGCCCAAAGTCAGAAAAATAAACTAGATTCTTGAATTTTGGAACTATTACTCGAGAAGAAACTAACAACTTCAGTTTTGATGTCCTCTTCTGACGTTAACTATCTACCTGAAGATACCTCTTGAATCGAGAATATTGTTGTTGCTTCATGTTTTATTTGCGTAGATGCGTGGAAAAACTTTGTGTTTCTATCTCCTTCTTTGATAGCTCGCATGATTTTTGCCTCCAATATATTTTCTCTCTAGAACATAACTCTTCCCATTCTACCTACAATCATTTTTGACTTTCAAATAGGTTATCATCTAGCCCACTTTGAATTCTCTTATGAATTTCCATCAATTCCTTAAAAACTAACTCGTTTTGATGAAGATGTTTTTAAAAACTTGAGTATTCCACACCTTGATTTGTTGTTTGACAAACTTCAATTTTTGATACAACTAGAACATCTTTGAGACCTACTCAAAAGGGACATTTATCCACCACTGTTTCACTAAATCCATAAACTATAGGTGTCTAAGCCACATACTTTCAAACTTGAAGGATGACTTCCCTTTAAGGAGAGAGGCATTCAAGATATTTAGTGAAATCGCATAATGGTCAGAACCCACCATAGGAAAAATTTATGATTCCAATCCATGTTGCCCCAAGAACCAGTTAGGAGATAATAATAATCTATCCAATATCTCTGCATTCTGTAAAAAACCTTTCGTACAATTCATCCAAGTAAATTTTCCTTTAAGAGGCACAATATCCTTCATAGGATTGGTCAATATAAAGGAAGAAAAATCCTCCATCATTTTGAGGGATGGACATATCCCCCTAGATTTTTCCTACTTAGTATCTATGGAATTGAGATCTCCACCCAAAAAAACCTTTTCATCCCCCAAACGACCTAAGATTTGTGTTAATTCATCCCAGACATATTTTTTTATCTGAAGGAGATATAGGCCCATATACAATAAAAATGTAAAATTTCAGATTTTATTTGGACACCTCAAGCAGTTGCTAGTGAGGATCATTTCTTGTTTCTATTTAACTTGAACTGATTTGGCATTCCATAGTGAAAAAATCCCTCTAGAAGCTCCCTAAGCTAGAGATATAGACATAGACCACTTTACCCATTTGTGTAAGGAGGCTTCATACGATTCCCTAGATAGCTATGTTTCTTTCAATAGGACAATATCAGCTCCATAAGCATTAATTTGATGCTTGATCTGAGCCCTCTTGTTAGAGGCATTAATTCCCATGACATTCCATGATATGATCTTCATTGCACTTGAGGAGATCAACATGCTCTCCTCAGACGTTTATTTGCAGAGCTTGGAATAGAGTCATATATAGTTTTTGTACTCTTGCTTCAATCTCCTCCTGATGTTTTGTCAGCTTGGAATTCCTCCCCTTTTTTCTTAGTGATTTCTTCAAATCTATTTGATATGGTGTCTAGGATATGGAAAGGGGAGATGAATAGTCAAAATCTACCTTTTCTTGATCAAGCAATTTAGATCTTGTTTGCCATTGCTCTATCAATGTGGACAACCCTTGATCAACATCTCCTAAAACTTTACAGCCTAACAAGTGAGATTATTTATACTCTAGACAAGACCAATACACTGTAGATTCAAGGGAGCTCTATTCCATCCTTTTATTTTTGTTGAGCTTCTCTAGCTACCTTCAATTACACCTTCCTCTATTTCCTTACATACTCCATTCATTACCCCTTCCCCCTAACCTTCCTTATTTGTAATCTCATGAGCTATCTCATCAATTAATTTTGAGCCTCTACTGAAATTAAAATTTTCTCAACCAACACTTCGAACTCATCTCTACCTCTAGATTGATTAACAATTTGCATTTTTGAGCTAGTCATACCTAAATAGTAATTAGGTAGACACTGCAAAATATTACAATTACTCCCCTTATTATTCCTACTCCCAAGAGTGAGAGTGCCAAGAGAGAGTGAGTAGCCTTCAAACATTAATTTATGAACTATGAAATCTAGATGTTGCTCAAAAACTTGGGGCAAATCAGGTGAATATAAATGGATAGAATATCTCATATACAAACGCTTCAAAAAATCTCTTATTTGAGATTTGAATAGCAAGTGAAACATTCTTCTTAGGTTTATGACACACCATTGATTCCATTTTATCCTTTGTAGATGACTTATTTATATCATCCTTGCTAGAGTGAGCTTCCAATTATTTTGGTAGGAGTTGACCTACTTTAGAGCCTACAGAGGGTGTAGATATAGCCTTATTACTATGCCCATCTTCTCTAGTTTCAAAAACCTCCCCTGACTGATAGGTTACTACCCTGTGCCCTAACATATGGTATTTTACACAAGCATTCTCTAGGGTTTCCACTATAATGTCCTGATAGCATTTACCAAATTTTGAATTCAAATGAATCTGGTTTGAAAAGTCTTTAGAGACATCAAACAACAAATACATTCCAACTAGCTTTGAAGGTTCTCTAAAGAATGAATGGTCATGCTTTATAAAAATCCTAATACGGTTAGCCATTATTTCTAATAGATTCAATTCCCTATATTCTAATGGTAAAGCATGAAATTGAACCTAGAAGGGGGCCAATCTAGGCTTAAAATCTACCACCTTAAAGTTGAGACCCATGGCTGCATACATAATCTTGATCCTTCAAAGATCTGAGATTTCACTCTATAGACCACATCCCTTTGCACCTTAGAGTGGAACAACACCACAAAAATCCCTTGTGACTGATGTAGATAGAAAAATTTAACAACCCCTTCCCATTCTACAATGATAAAATCCCTTAACTTTCCTATTTGGGGAGCCAAGTTGAAAAACTTACATATTAGAGCTTTCTCACTAAGATTTGTGATTTAGGGCAGTAACATGTCCTCCAAAAACATGATTTGAACAACACCCTTTTGAATTGATGGAAAAAAATGCTGATTTTTTGAAGATCTCCTTCATCTTCATGCACCTTACCTTGTGTTCGAGGGTTTTGTTTATGCCTCCATATTTTCATATGTGCTTTCCTTCTAGACGTCTTCTTGTTTTTTCTTTTCTTGGCAACCTTTTGTTTAGTATTTTTCTTGTGAGGCAATGACACATGTTTTGGCATGCAACCTTTCTTAATATTTTTCTCCACATAAATAAATTATATTTATTATAATATATTAATTATTATTTTATAATATATTTATATAATGAATATTTCATACAATATTCATTATTAATAATAATTAATAATTAATTTTTATTACATAATTATTATCATTATTCATATAATATATGTCCACCAAAAAAATAAAAGAAGATATTAAAAATTAAATAAGATATAAAAAAGATAATGTAAAAGTACAAGTGTTAATATGACTATAAGGCTAATATTAATATTTAATCCATTATATATTATATTTGCATCAAAAACACTTTCTACATCTGCATTAGGCTAAAGATAGAAAATAAAAATGTTTGTGAATTATGGAAGGTATGCAAGTGTCATACCTATAAAGATGTAGTGATAGCATCTCTCCCTATAGCCTCAAAAAGGATGAAAGAGACTCCTTAGCCTGGAAATAAATTGTCTCATGAAACAAGCTCTCCCCCTCAACCTAGCAGTCCATCTAGACCTCAATCTCCTAATCAAGAGATTATTAGTGAAGACTCTAATATGGATTCCATTGAACAAGATAGCATTATGGACTCTCAAAACTATTTTCCAATGAATCAGATGAAGGTGCTTCAGTCTATCAAGGAATTCCTCTCAGAATCTTCACAATGAAGAGAAAGATTCAATCATGGAATGTGTGGGGGTTAACAATCCCCACTCATAAATACCATGTCAAACACTCTATTCAGAACAATCAAACAAACATTCTCATGTTGCAAGAAGTTAAAGTAGGTGTTGCTCATTTAGATGCAATCCTTGTTGCAATTTGGTCGAGTGTTCGATTCTTTCATACTAACCATGATGATGGTGGTGGTGGTGTTATTTTGGATTTTTCTCCATGGTTAACTAAACATATTGTTGCATTTAGATATGACCTTGACAACCATTGTTCTTGGGCTATGATCCTCATTGATGATATGTTGGTAGGATTTTTCTCTATTTATGCTCCTAACTCTCCTATTGGGAGAACTTGCCTTTGGGAGTGGATTCATAACAACCTTCCCAATGTTGATTAGGTTTTGTGAGGGGAATTTAACATGGTGGAGAGCCCTTCTGATTGTAGTTGGGATGGTTTTTACCATCTTTCCCCATCTCAATTTGAATCTTGGACATTAACCCAAAACTCTCTTGGTGTTCATGATCCCCTCGGGTAAAATCCATCTTCAACAACCTCATTATTTCACATGGAATAATTGTAGGGAACGATCCTTAAGGAAACTGAGCTGATTGGATCAATTTTAATTATCTCCTAACTGCACCATTCTTTCATCACCCGATGGCCATCTAGTTCCTTAGATCTTTTAGCCACTTTATCTGACCACCTTCCTATTTTCATCATTCTTTCTCTCATAAAATCCACTCCTCCTTTAAATGACCTTCCCTACAAATTGAATGTTTCCCATCTCAATAACCAAGAATGCATTGATGGTCTTTTGGATATTTGGAGTGCTGAACCAAAACCACAACAATATTGCTAGATTAGCTAGTGCGTGAGAACCATTGATAAATGTACTACCTTCCTTCATGATTATGGTTGAAGAGCTATTGCAAAATATTGTAGACCTGATAAATCACTCAAAGTTCAACTTGAACTTGGTCGGTCCCTTCTTTCCCATAACCCTTGTATCATCTTCGTGTAGCAATCATTGGCTAATGCTGAAAATATGCTTCACAAAATGTCTTCTTATAAAGGAAAATGAGCTCAAATATGTGCTCGTCTTCAATGGATTAAGGATGGAGACCATAGGTCTAAATTCTTCTTTTAATACTTTCAACATCAACATAAAATTGAACACATAAGTGTGATTAAATATGTTGATAGACAACTAGAATACAACCAATATTTCATAATGAACACTACAAAAACCTTTTTTATTGATGATTCAGGTAATGACCTTATTCTCCCCATTCTAGAAGAAAGTGTTGCAAACTGTATTTCGCAGAAAATAGACCCGAGTAAAGTAAATTTCTCAATTGTCTTCTTTCATTAGAAGAATTTGATGCTGCCCTCTAGTGTTTAGCCTTGAAAAATATCCCAGGAATTAATGGTATCCCTATTGAATATTATAGAGAACTTTGGCCTTATATTCGGGAGGACTTCTATAATGTTCACCTTGAGGGAATTGAAATCGGAACCTTAGGAAAAATTATTAACTAGGGGCTGATTAAACTCATTCCCAAAGGTAAAGAAGAGGACATTGTTAATGGGTGGCGATCGATTACCCTCCTCAACACATCATACACAATAATAGCTAAAGATTTGGCTCGTAGAATCAAATACATCTCTCAAATGATTGTTCATCCGGAGTAGACTAGTTTCCTAGGAGGAAGATTTATCTTAGATAGCCTTGTGCTTGCTTGGGAAATAGTAGAATGGGCACAACAAATAGCTCAAGAGGCTCTTATTATAAAGCTTGAGTTTGATAAGGCTTATGACTGAATTTGTTGGCCTTTTATTCTTAAAATGCTAAAATGTATTGGATTTGGACCTAAAATTTGTGAGCATATTAACATGTTATTCATGAATGCAAATGCTAGAGTGATTGTGAATGGGATATTGTTCCCTTCTTTCCCCTAACAAAATCCATCTAACAAGGCTGCCCCCTTGCTCCTTTCCTTTATGTCTTAATCGTTGATGCCCTTGGTTATCTTCTCCAACATGCTCTCTCAAATAGACTTATCCAAGGAATCTGCCTTCCTATAAATGTTTCTATGCTTAATTCTCATTTTGTGGATGATATCATGCTCTTCATTAAAAATTCAGCTGAGGAAGTCTCTCACATTTTGGATATTTTGGATATCTTCTATACTATTTCAGGTTCCAAATTGGCTATGCATAAAACTAAATTTATTATGATTCAACCCAAACCTCAACCACCTTGGATCCCTAGTGAATGGCATGAGGTGAAGCATGGTTGTATCACTAGATATCTTGGAATCCAATTTGGTATTGGAGTTTCTCTTAGCTCAAGATGTGGAACTGGTTCCTATCCAAAGTAAAAAAACAAACTCTTGAATTGGACCAAAAAAAATTTGTCCATGGCTAGTAGAAATCAATTTGCCAACAAAATCCTATTGGACAACCATGTTTACATCTCTTCTTGTTGGCTTCCCTCTAAAACTTGTTATACCAAATCGACTCAGCTGATAAAAAAAAATTGTGGGCTAAGTGGGGGAATAAAAAAGGGCTTCATGTTACTTCGTGGTCACATTGTATCCAACCAAAAGACAAAGGAGGCTTGGAAATCTTAGATCTATACACTCAAGGCATCTGTCTTACAACTAAATGGATTGTGAGAGATCTTGATGGGGATACTCCTTGGAAACACCTACTCTGTTATCACATCCAAACTACCACTACTAGAGGCCCTTGGAACTTGGTCAGGTGGAGGGATAAACTTCTCCTAGCCTCTTATTTTAAGACTTATGGTTTTTCCCCTTTCAACTCCATTTGGAGACCTTGAAAAATTACCCCAAAAAGGTTAGTTTGTATGATAATAGCTTGAGTCATGGATTGAGTTTTGCATCCTCCTCCATCTTGTGGAACTGTTTGATCCGAAAAAATAATAATCCCTTGGCTCATGTCAAAGCTCTTAAGGGTAAGAAACTCTTTAAAAAAGGCATCCAAGTTTTTTGAGATTTGTGGGACCCGTTAAGGTTTGGATGGAAAACTTGGAAACAACTCAAGGCTCAATTTAACCTTCCCACAGCTTACAAATCCCTAATCCGAGAAATTCAACAACTAGTTATGCCTGAACTATATTTTTTGTTGTCCACTGCTTGTCATGATGATTTCATCAAAGATTGGAAATGACCAAACAACCAAAACATTTGTTTCTTCTTATTCAGAATTGTGTATAAGCAACTCATTCGCTCGATCTCATTATTCCCCCAGCTTAACCTCAAATGGCATTATAAGTTAAGTAGATCAAAATGGAACAAGTTAAGTTCTTTGATTTGGAAGTCCAAGGTGGATGCTCAAGCCCAATTGATTGCTTGGAATGTGCTCCATGTCAAAATCCCTATAGGTGACCACCCCTTATTCATTTTCCCCTCTCCATCTTGCCCCTTTTGTGTTAAAAAAAAAGATAATTGAACACACCTTCTAGCTTTTCCATCATGCTTAGCACCTTTGGAACTTTCTGTTCACCTCTCTTCTTGCACTCTTCCCTTAGGCTTGGATGTGGAGAATGGCTCTTCTTGGTCTTTCCCATTCTCACAATAATATCACCCAATCCTTCAAACACATTTTCCTCAAGTTCATTTGGAGATTCTATTGTTTGGAAACTTTCTCCAACACTTATTATCCCATTCATACTAAATTCATGTTTCTCTGTACAAAATTATCACCTTGCATCATTAACCTTCAATCATCGTACCAAGCTCATCTTGAGTTCAGAAGGATTCTAAATGAAATGTGGGCTCAACTCAATTCCTTTAAGACAAGTTCCAAATTATAATGTGCTCCAAAATAGTGTCGGTGTTGACAAGACAAGATATTTTTGGTATTCTCATTAAAGGGACGCCTCTGGATTTTGAGTGGAATCACCAAAGTCTGATCATTAATTTTAAACAACAGAAGCAAAGGTTTAGACAGTGAAAAATCATGCATGTTCATTGGGGATCCTACAGAGAAACTATATTATTGGGTTGCTATAGTTTGGAGCTATTTATCTTTCAATAAATGAAAGAGGTAATGTGACATTCCAAAGGAAAGGGTTGTTCATACTACTATGTTGGGAGATTGCAAATTACTATTTCTTCTGGGTGCAACCGTCAATGCCATGCAGGATTGTTCTGCCATGATACCAAGGGTTGTTCGTTGCTCTTTGTAAATTAGAGTTGGATTGAAACTTGTGATCTTTTGGTACCAATTTGTTGTTATAAACTATTGCTTCTTGGATAGATAATTTGCTAAATTAAATTAGTAGTGTTGTTGTTTGTATTTTGGTTGCCGCAGGCTTTTGTTTTTTGTTGTTTCACAACAACATTACTATTGGTTTGTTGAGATTGCTCACTTGCTGAATTTTAACAACAGTTATGTTTTTCTTCCTCTATAACTTTTGTATGATGTATATTTGTTATTTTTAATATAATTCTTCTTTCAATAGAAAAAATTATAGTACACTAAAGCTAATGCTAACACTTGTATTCGACTATGTTAAAATATTTGTTCCTTTCTTGATTTTTCAAGGTCTATTTTATATTTAACTATGATGGCAAGATTATCATATTATAATCTATCATATATTATATTTAAACTATTATATATTTAATCTACTATATATTTAAACCTATTTTATATATTTAAATTATTATTTAATAATTTATTAATCAATAATTAATATTATTTAAATTATATTTATCATAGATAGAAATAATATATTATAATGAATATATTAATGATAATATATTAATAATATAAATAATTATTAAATATAATTATTGGTTTTCCAAGCATCATAATATAATTAAATAATAAGTATTATAGTCCTAAATAATAATTACTATAGTTAGATATTATAAGCATTGCAATCATAGTTAGATATACTTCTTGAAAAAAAATCAAGAAACAAATATTTGAACATAGCCAAATACAAATGTTAGCATTCAGTGGTGCTTATTGACAACATTTTCTAGAGGTTCTCCCATATGCCAGAATTAGCTTCAACCTAAGACACTTGTATAGCTTCCTAGTAAATACTTTGTTTGAAAAAATATTTTAAGCTAGTTGAGGTCAATTATTTATTTACTTTCAAATTAATTAATTTATTATAGATAGATGCATTTATTTATTTATTTGAATCATTTTATTTTATTTACAATTACTATTATTGAATGACTTTATTTACAATTACTATTATTGAATGATTTTATTTTATTTACATTGTTGACTAAAAAACTATTTTTATTTAATTCAAACCTATTTTATTTACTTAATACTTTTTAGGTTCATTTTCTTGATAAGTATTTTATAAATTGTCATGCCCACATCTTACACACTTAATGGACACACAACAACCTAACTAATCTTCATCAAACCTTACTAATTTGCAAAAAAAAATTCTTTAGCAGATAATAACATAATACTCTACTTAAAGTTGTAGACAATGATATCACTAATTAGGAGTAATGATAGCAATGAGTCCTCTTTTTTTACAATAATGTCTACTTATTTTGGATCAACATAACATACCTCTTATCTACTCAAGCACCACTTGTAATCCATCACGTCATAATCTCCTTGCTCCCAATACCTGTACTTGCAAGATCTACAAGACTTGGTGCACACATAAGTGTAGTAACAAAAAAAGTATCCCTTTTCCTTACTTGATTGGAGGATAATTGTCATTGAATTAACCTATTTTTTCCTAGGTCTAATGTTGTAATGTGATGTAACGTGTTCACATTGATCTTGGGCCCCTTTTTTAATAAAAATGTACTTAACGTGTACCCTATTTATGTGTCGTAAAGTGTTGTAACACACTTTCACACTTATCTAGGGTCCCCTTAATTAATTATGGTTAATTAGAGTTAATTAGCCCCTTTAATTCAAATTTAAGCCTTATTTATGACACCTCTTGAAGATTTATCCTGACACCCATAATTCAAATTACATAACATTTAATTGGGAAAAACTGAGGTCCTAGAAATTGATGCTAGGACCCATTCACCCTAGGTGGCAAATGGGTCCTCCCTCTATAGGACCCCCCTTTCTTTGCATATTTCACATGGGTTTTTGATGTTCTTTCATTCCTCAAATGAAAGGTCCTAGAAAACAATGTCATTAAGGGAGGACCATCACCATCTTTCTCATTTTATTTATCTTGATCTTCACGGTGAGGTGAAATTGCCAAATCCGAACGTGGGAGCCACTTAGAAGTATCAATGGGTCGACCAAAACTGCCTCGAAGAGCATCACTAGAAGGCCACCCAAAAGCTCTGCTTCTACCCCATGTCACTCCTCTAGAAGGACACCCTAGGTCAACCCATGTAGGAGGAGAGGGAAACTGCTTGTGAGGGCAAGAGTTATGATGAGGAGCCTGAGAACAGGGGAAAAAATCCTTGGCAAATCCACTTCGCTGTCGGCCCCATGAAGGTGCCCATCCACGAGAAGTGGGAGAGAAAGGCACATGAGCCATAATCTAAGGGGAATTTCCCTGGTGGTCCAAAAGCTCATTTGGTGAGCGACTTCAAGCGCAACCTTGTTTGTTTGCACTTGAATCTACAAAATAATATTAGAGAAAATAATAGCTTTGGAATATAAAGAAACAAATATATCAATCTGGTTGTGAGAAAAAATGTAGGCATTTCTATCTTTCCAAATATTGAAGAGGATTTCCACTTTGAATGTGTGCCAAATCTGGGTATACTTAGCAAGGAGTCTAGGAGAGTCTCCCAACAAAACCATATGCCAAGAGAAGGACTTTGACTAAAAAGGTTGAAAGAAGTCATGAACCCAATTCAAAAACTGCTGAGCTCTAGTGTAGAACTGAAAGAGATGCTTAAATGAATCGACCTACCCACAAAAAGGGAAATGAGGGTCTTGAACCCCCAAGTGAGAAAATTAAGACCCCACTGGTAAGCCTAGTAAAATTATACACCAAGAAAAGTGGGAAAGCTTGGGCTCAACACTTGCAGACCAAGTAGCAAAAAATATTTTGCACCAAACACATTGAGGATTGGAGGCGCCACCTCTAGTTCAAGTTGTCAATCATTGTAAAATGAGGAAAAAGCCATTGATAGCCAAGTTGAGGCTTGTAATTTTTGAAATGGGTGTTTGGATACCATTTCCAATCTTTCCACCAAGGCTTAGTGGAGTGGATACCCACTTTATGAAGCGTATCAGCCAAAAAGGCACTCACTAGGTTGTCAAAGGTTTCACGTTCATGGTTCTTTACTCCAAACTAGGCATGCAAAGCTTCCCAAGGAAACAAATAAATAAAATTAAGGGAGTTACTAAATATATTGAGGTAAGAGATGATCTTGAGTATTTGTTTCTTCCAAAGGATTTATATTTGGAGGAAAATATGGATGAATACATGTTTGTCTCCTCAAGCTATGGCAAGGAACAATAAACTATTTATAGTGACGATAAATACACACACACACACTTAGGCTAGTGGATTTGAGGATTTTGGTTGTAATATAACACATTCAAGATTTGGATGTTTTTTAATAAACATATTAGTTTGGTAATGAAAATATTGTTTTTTCTCACCATTAGGGGCTCTTAGAGGTGGTAAGTAGGTATAAATTGAGAGTTCTAGAGAATAATAACTATTTTAGAGCCCTTAGGCTTGTAGAGGCTTTGCAATATAAACATATCATGACCTAGAGCTAGTGATCATCCAAAAAATTATACATGTGGATTTGGTTAAGGTTCCTTGTTTGGAGGTCTTCACTTGTGTTCCTTAGCATTGGAAGACCATTCCTAGTGGCATAATTTGGGCTAGTTTGGGAGCCTAAACCTATTTAACCTAGTAGTTTTTTATGCATGATATATAGATCTTAAGTCAACTAATATCTAGAGTTTAGTGATTATTTTCTTTCATTGTGCCCTATTTTTACTATTGCTACTAGCATGGGTGGTTGTTTTTGATTCATGGGTCTCTATTTTATTTTTTATATATATTGTTAGTTATAGCATGGATAAGGTTATTTATTTATTTATGTATGATTTGTGTTTAATGGTAAGGATGGGCCCTTATAGAACCCTAATAATAATAGAACTAAATAAGTGTGAACTTATAAAAGAAACATCTTTCCACATGGAAATTATGTTTTTCTAACTATATTGACCTACTTAATACCTGATAAATCTATCTAAACAACTAATGGGAACTTCATATAAACTTGAATATATCTTCTTCTCCAATACCTTTTAAGAATTCAAATTCTAAAAAATCTCCAAAATGTAGCAAAAAACTTATCATCTACTCTACGTATCAATGCCATGGAATCTCTCCTCCATCCTTAGTCTCTTCTTTTGGAAGATGGGTCATGTTATAATTTTACTTCCCCCACTTTTACATGATCTATTATCAAGTGAAAATTCACAAAGGCTAGGTTTCATATGTATACAAATAAATAGGGTTGAATGTTACAATTGAACCCCTATTGGAATTCTTCCACAAAGCACATTATTGTTTACAATAAAAGTACTCATACTGGAAATTTTAGTATTTCATTTGGATTGTTTTCATGCAAATTTTGTTCTTTAAAAGATATGAATACTCTAATTACTTTATCATTCCAAAATAGATTGGAAAATTTCTTGTAATACTATTCATTGATAAGTTAAAAGTGTAGGTACTATTAATATTTCTAGTTTATGAAGGAACACCATTTGATTGTTGATTTTGTAATAGAGAAATGTGAGATTTAAGTAACAAAATAGAATCATAATACATTGAATCATTGATTATTATCCTTTTTTAGTCACATAGTTCTCTTATTTATAATAACAAGAATAACCATTAGCAATTGGAATATAAACTTATTCCTTAATACCTATTTTTGGTATCCTAAAATGGGAGTTGGATTCACTATTTTTAAGTACATTGATTGCAAAACAACACTTGCATAATTTCTCTTCAATAATAGGAATGATATTGAAGGTCAGTCCCATAAATAACACATCAAGGTAATTATAATAAGAAACCACTTTATCCAGATTTTATTTGTAGCTAAAATTAGTTTCATGCGCTTCTTGCCTATTTGTGTCAGAAACCACAGACCTTAGTTTTACTCCAAGTCACTTGTAAACCATGCATAAAATAAAATAAACTCAAACTTATCAAAATAGTAGGACTATCGTTCCTTCCACATATGATAGTTGGTAATTTAATTTAAAACTAGTAGGATATTGTATAATTTGGCGGTGTTCCTTCCACATATGACAACTAACAATCCAATTTGATATGATATTTTGTATAATATCTAGAATTTTTTATCAACTCATGAATATTTAAGGAAACATCCATTTGTAATGAAGATTAATGGAATTACTATAATTTCATAAAAAAAATATTATATATATATTTTTTAAATCTCCACATCTTAAAATGTTGCATCCAATAGATGCACAAAAAGCTTGCATGCATGCAATAGGAACTACTAAAAGAATAAAATATACTACTATTTAATGACACATTAAAATCTTACCTAGGTTTGAATGACAAATTGAATGAAATCTACATCTATTAACAAAATAGATGATCAACATTTTCTCTACAATACAAAAATATTTCCATTTCTATTTTATATTTGTTCTCCCCACCAAAAAAAAAATCCTTCTTTAGGAAAACAAAGTTTTGGCAGCATGATCTTTTAACATGGGCAATTTAATTGTCAAGAAAAAAAATCTTGACCTATGGAATAGAAATTACTTCCACAAAGAAAATTACATTTGTCAAACTATATTGACCTATCTAGTAACCCTTAGTAAATCTATAAAACTAATGACAATTTCATCCAAGATATGAATGAATCTTCTTCTCCAATACTTTTTGGCAATCAATATTCCAAACACCCCCCAAAATCCAACAACAAACTTGTCATCCACTCTACATACCAATGCCATGGAATTTCTTCTTCTTCCTCGATCTCTTATTTTGGAGGATGGATCATGTTAGAATTTGAATTCTTCCCACATTCAAATTTTTTATTATCAAGTGGAAATCCACAAAGATCAGGATTCCCAGAGAAATAGTTAGGGGAGAATGTTGCAAATTGACACCCTGTTGGGATGCTTCCACAAAACATGTTCTTAGATACAATAAAAGTGCTCATACTGGAAACATTTACCATGTCATTTGGAATCTTTCCATGTAATTTGTTGTTTGAAAGATCCAATGATTCTAATTGCTCTAGCATTCCAAATGTGATTGGAATATTTCCTGTAAGATTGTTTCTTGAGAAGTTTAGAGTGTGGATACCTTTAAGGTTTCCAATTTATGAAGGAATTCCATCTGATAACTGATTTGATGATAGATCAATGCAAGTTATAAGAAACAAAATAGAATTGTAATACATCAATTCTAATGCTTTATTGATCACTTGGACCTCTTCTTTGTAGTAATGGGAATAATCAGTATCAATTGAGATTTTTACTTGTGGATGTGGATGTGGATCCATCATAGCTGTCAAATTTGCTAATTGTGATGGGATAGGCCTAGTCAAACCATTATGTGAAATATCTAACACATGCAACTTTGAAAGATTTCTTAATTGATTTGGAATGTGCCCTTGGAGTTTATTTGACCTTAAAATAAGCATCATTAACTAAGAGAACTTTGATAGCCAAAGGGGTATATTTCCGACTAATAAATTACCACCCACATCTAGAATTTGCAATTTGGAGTAGTTTTGAAGGCTTGATGGTAAATTTTCCTTCAACATATTACCATTGAGTTGTAGTGTCACCAAATGGGTTAGCATTCCTATATGAGTTAGAATCTCCCCTATCAAATTATTCTTTCCCAAGTTTAATCTTGTTAAAGAAGAACAATTAGTCAACTTGAATGGTATTTTACCAGATAATTTGTTCTTTGAGAGGTCTAACACTTGCAAGTTTTGTAGAAGACCAATGGTTGAAGGAATGCCACCACTTAGATCATTTTTTGAAAATGACATGAATATAATAAAATCTAAAATCCAACCAATCTCCATTGGGATACCACTTGTAAATTCATTTTTTGATAGATCTACTAGTACCATAATTGTAGAATTTTTTGAAGGAATTGGAAGGCAACCATTCAAATGATTCTTATGTAAGTCTAAAATGGCAAATGAATCTAACTACAAGTTGAAGGGAAGTTGACCTTGAAAATTATTGTATGATAGATTCAAATGGTCTAGACTTAAATCTCCTAACCAAGGTGGAATCCTTGGAGAGATCCAAATTTTCTAATTGATATTGTGTTGAAAGCAATGGAGGTAGGATACCTTCAATATTACAAGAAACCAAATTTAAAGTTTCTAATGAAAATGGAGGTATCCATTTTGGGTGGACCTGGATAGTTAATTTATTATAAGAAAGATCGAGGTAAGAAATTTTATTAGTACATTTGAAAGAATCAAGAGAGAATTGACCTTGCAAATTGTTGAAAGAAAGGTCAACTCGTTCCACATGAGCGATAATTCCAATACAAGCGAGGATGGTACCATTTAGTTGATTATCATCAAGATAAATCTCTCTCAAGGATGAAAGGTTACCCAATGAGGAAGGAATTTTTCCATTGAGTTTATTGTAAGAGAGGGAGAGATAAGTCAAAGATGAAAGGTGACCAATTGACAATGGTATACTACTGCTAAGCTCATTGCTAGAGAGATCAAGTCTAGTTAAAGATGAAAGGTGACCAATTGACAATGGTATACTACCACTAAGCTCATTGTTAGAGAGATCAAGTTGGATCAAAGAGGAAATTTGACCAATTTACAAAGGTATACTACCATTGAGTTCATTGGAAGATAGCGAGAGATAAGTCAAAGATGGAAATTTACCAAGTGAGGGTGGGATCTCTCCAGTGAATGAGTTTCCATGAAGATCTAGCGATTGAAGAGTGGAGATGTTGCCAAGGGAAGAAGGAATAATACCTTCCATCTTTCCCCTAGTAAAGGATCCCATTGATTTACTCATTTCAAGATGGAGGAGGGAGGAAATATTTCCAATACATGGTGGAATGCTCCCTATTACATTGGTATTTGCCAAATCAAATGAGGTCAGTTGTGGCCATTTGCCACATAATATATGACCTATATCTCCACTCAATAATGGGTTTCTAGACAAACTAAGCTTTTGCAAATGAGGCATATTTCCCAACCATGAAGGCACTATGGAACTAAGGTCATTTTCATCTAAAATAAGATAGGAGAGGGAGGTGATGTTTTGAATGACATTGGGGATTTTCCCTGATAGATAGCAATTAGCAAGGTTTAGGTAATGGAGATGATGAAGATGAGAAAGGGTTGCTACCAAATTCCAACTTGTCATGTTTAGCACCACATCTCTAAGAGACAAATATTTTAATTCTTGCAGCTTCTCTATCCACCTTAAACTAGAGTTAAGCCGGTAGTTCTCAGCCAAGTTGAGGTGAGTCAAGGTGCATAGGGAGCCAACATCCATAGGAATCTCACCTTCAAAATTGTTCTCAAATAGATCTAAATGCCTCAGATTTTAAAGACCAAATAATTCTACAAACATTAAACAATTTAATATTACAAATTTTATTTTAATAATTGTAGGGTAGACAAATTTAACTTGGCAGGGGGTAATGAAAACAAAATTACAAACAAATTAAATTCCATCGAAGGAAAGCAAGTAAGTCAACAAAGATTTGGAAAACGTGAATTTTTCATCATTATTTCTTTCCGTGAATACAACGCTATGGCCGTTATTTGTTTATTGTTTTGTTTTATTGTATTATGGCCATTATGATTTTAACATGAGTTTGAATGTGCCATTCTTTACTTTCTACACTGTATAATCTATTTTCTCTCTCTGTTTTACATCTTCGCCCTTTTCAGAGTCATTGTATACATCTTTTTTTATTACTAACGTCATTAATAAATTTTAACATTTTTCTATTTTCTTTATATTCTATGTTAATTTGTGTATGTTCTCTATTTTGATGTCAATTGATTTATTTATTGATTTGGTATTTTTTCAATTATTGAAAGAATAATAATAAATAAAATAAATAAATTTTAAATTTATTTTTAATAAATAAAATAATAAAAATAATTTAACAGTTTTTCAAATTTTCATTTTCACTAAAAAATAGTAAATGGTTTATCATGTTGTTTATGTTGTTGTATCTATCTTGTACAACTGTATTGTTTTCTCTAATTTTTTGTTGTTTATGTTAGTACAGCTCTATTGTTTTTTGTCACTACTTGATTTCTGTAGTATGATGCTGCTGTTATAGTTGAATGCTATGTTTTTGTAAGATTTTCATGCAGTTTTTCACTACATTCTTATTGTAATCTGCATTTTTCTCAATATATATAACAAATAATAATTAAGTTTATCTACATAGAAGATGTTTTCATAAATATTTTTGTCAAAATATTATGGACTTTAACAAGGACAATTTTGTGGAAAGATTTATGTCATGTTGATGAAGGAATATAGCATAGTTGATTTACTTCTTCAACATAGAAATGTGTGATGAGTGTGTATGTAAAATGAACTATGTATTTTTCTAAAAAACAAATTATTCAATCGATGTTGGAAAGTCTTGCCTTCTAAATACTAATTAAATAAAATCCACATCTCTTAAGAAAAAAAAATACAATCTTGATCTTTAATACTAATTAAATAAAATCCACATCTCTTAAGAAAAAAAAAATGCAATCTTGATCTTTAATAAAAATATAAAAAAGCCTAGACTTTGACAATAAAATCTTGATCTTTGAATAAAATAAAATTAAATAAATAGACTTCTAAAATCTTTGACAGTGTTATATAAATTAAATGGACTTTATATTCTTCCACTGAAAAAATCTTGAAGTATTTTGAAAAATCTTACCTCAAATCTCTAAGACAGATTAAATGATACCCAATAGACTGCGATTAATAATGCTTGAGACGGGTACATATTGTGTGGACAATCTAATTCATCTATTAAGTTAAAACAAAATTAAAAATAGACCGTTAAGGAATTATGGAGAATAATTTCTCATATGGGTTATCTTTACAACGAAATTGATTGTAGAGGAAAATAAAATTTAGGGTATATAATAATTTTATAATTTATGATAGTGATTCAGTCTTTTTGATACAATTATATAATAGTTATTTATTTTTTAATATAAATTATTATATATTTTTTTTAAGATAAAGTAAATATATTTTTCTGATTTAATTTAGAGAAATGTTTAATTTAAAAGATAAATATAATTAAATTTAGAACTTTAAATAAATTAGATGTAAAGATATTTATCTTCTAAATTTCAGAAAAATAAAATTTAGGGCATATAATAATTTTATAATTTATGATAGTGATTTAGTTTTTTTGATATAATTATATAATAGTTATTAATAATAATTACATATTTTTTTAAGATAAAGTAAATATATTTTTCAGATTTAATTTAGAGAAATAATTTTGATTAAGGATAAAAACAGGTTTTGAAGGGACCCGAAACCCTTTACAAACAGATTTTAAATGGATCTGGAACCCAAAACCAGAAGGTTGTCAAGACATAAAGACAAGAAAGCACAGACGACCAAGGAAAAAAGGTCAGCAGCTAGCCAAAAACCAACAACCAGCCAAAAGACCAGCCCCCAAACAAGAACCATCAAGATTTACATTTAGAATTACTCTTGTGGGAGTGGAGAGTCATGTCAAAGGGAGGCTTAGAGGATTTTTCTTTTTTGCCCTTCACAGTAATCCAACCCTCCTCCACTTGTGTTGCCTTATCAAGCCAAGCCAACACACCATTATCTTGAAGACGAATACTAGCAACCATAGTCTTAGAGATTTGATCCAAGTTCCTCCCAACAGGCGTAGACATAACAGGAGAGCCACTCGAAAAGATAGCCAGAGCAATCACCTCAAGTGGCAGCCGAAGGCCCAATCTCTATCTTTTTAGGGGTTTCAACATTGTAGTCTTGCATAGCATCAACAGCCACTACATTTGAGACATCCAGAGAGGGTGCCCCAATTCCTTGAGATTCCAAAGCAACCACCTCAGAAAAACTCCTAGGTGCTGCTCAACTTTCTTCTCAACCGTATAATGCTACTGAGAAGCCCCTTTCCACCATGTAGCCTTCATGGTTTTTTTCTCAAAACCACATTGTGCAGCAGCATGACCTATTATAAAACATCTTCTGCAATGGAAGGGAATCCCCTCATAGTCCAAAGATTGGACCCAAGACCCCTTAGAAGATTTAAGTAAAATCTCAGCAGGCAGCCGTTTTGAGACATTCATTTTGACCGGTATGCGGGCAAAGGTGGAATGAAAATTATCAGAAGATTCATCATCAACCAATAAAAAATCACCAAGGGCTTCACCCACTTCCTCCAGAAGAGGATTAGTCCATAAATGGAGGGGAAGATTAGGCAGCCGAACCCAGATCGAGATCTTATTGAAGGTTTCAGAAGTAGGGTTGGAATTTGAATGCCAAGGCTTAAGCATCAACAAATTCTTGTCCTCCTAGCTAAAAATATTGTCAAATTTGGCAACAAAAAACCCCTTAGCCATGGGAAGAATATGAACTTTACCAGAAATATAAGGTTGCCATTCATGAGAAATCCTTGAATTCAGCTGAGGGAGGCTAGGCCAAAAACCCCTGAACCGATAGATCAAGCCACAAACAGAGAGCTCAACAACATTCTCTTCTATTTCCTCAACCGTCTCCATCTTAAGATCAATCGAGATGGCAGAAGCAATAGGGAAGAATCCACCAAATGGCAATCTCTTGTGCCGAAATCTCAAGGCTGTCATCCACGCAATAGGGCCTATGCCCTTAGATCCACACCCAACGCCAACCACCATAGCTCTACTATCCGTCGCTGCCTTCCCCTATTGCAAAGCCCCACCATTGAGGACTCCTCCCATGCCATTGCCAATGGCACAGGCCGAAGTCTCCTTAACAGTCGCAATAGTCTTCCCATCTATTGCAGTAGTCTTCCCAGTTACCGCATCAGTTGCTCCAGTCTTCTTCTCGCCCCAAGACACTTCAAATTAATTTAGAGAAATGTTTAATTTAAAAGAAATATAATTAAATGTAAAACTTTAAATAAATTAGATGTAAAGATATTTATCTTCTAAATTTATTTAGGTGTCATCTTTTGGATGTTAGAAATTCACTTGTCATGATATAATTTTTGAGCTTATTATTGATATGAAAATCTAATATAATTAAATGTGTAACTTTAAATTAATTAAATGTAAATGTAGTTATCTTCTAAAATGATTCAGATGTCATCTTTTAGATGTTAGGAATTTGTTTGTCATGAATTTAGTTTTGAACTTATCAGTGACCTAGAAATCTAATTTTATTTTTATTTTTGGTTCACTTTTGTGACTACGGACTTGAACTGTATGTCCATATTTGAACATATTATTCTCCTCTTTATTTGATATCTAAATTTGGTAAGGAACCCGTCATATTTATAAATACATCTAAATGGGATGATTCAATGATGAAAGATCAAGGTTGAGAAGAGCATGAAACATGTATTTTGAGATGTAATTAAGAGTAATACAAATTGCAACAAGATTACTCTATCAAATATCATTTCTTTCTTATTCTTTTATTGCTTCCAATACTAAGAAATTACAATCTTTAAATAAAATCAGCAATCACACCTTTGTGTGCGATGGGTATGCCAAAGAGGTGTGGAAGGTCAATTAGGAAATTTTTTGGTCTTTTTATGCATACATTTGTGTAGTACATAAGTTCAATTTGTAGGCTATTTAGAAAGCGATGTTGTTTTTATAACAAAGGTCTCAATAATATAGAGGGGTAGATAGGGATAGGGAAAGCGTTAAATAGATAATGAGATAGGGAGATAGAGGTAGAGAAATATATGGATATGAAGAGATAGAGGAGTGAGAGGGAGGTAGAGAGAGTAAGAGAGATGGAGGAAGAGATGGAGTGAACAAGAGAGAGGGAAATATAGAGAAATAGACAAGGGAGGGGAAAGAGATAGAGAGATAAGGAGATAGAGGTATAGAAATATATAGAGAGGGAGAGAGAGAGTGAGAGAGTAGGAGAGATAGAGGGAGAGTTGGAGTGAATGTGTGAGAGAGGGGGAGAGAGGGAGTGATATAGATAGAAGGAGATATAGATAGATAGAGGGGGATTGAGAGAGATAAAGAGGGACATGGAGATAGAGGTAGAGAGATATGGATAAAAAGAGATAGAGAGAGAAGGAGTGAGAGGGAGATAGAGTAATAGAGAAATAGAGATATAGAGTAGGAGAAGTATAGTGAATAAGAAAGAGAGGTAGATATTGCATACACCTAAATTTTACCGTTCGCATTTGGTCAAAATTTACCTTTATTTCATCTATTTCACCTTCTTATCTGCATTAATTAAATAATATTGCCATTTTTTAATTAATATTCATCATTTCCCTAAGGTCTTCTAAGGTATTTAATTATTTAATTAAATAGTTTATTACCTTACCTTTCCTCTCTAAATTAAATAAATGGACTAATTTGTTTAATTTAGTCACAAACTTTATACAAATTAAATTTAAATATTTAATTCCACCCCCCATTTTCTCTCACCTAGTCAAATCCTTCATAACCCATCACTAATCCTAATTTTCTTCCTAATCCTATCATTAGGATCTGCACACTCCTAATTGATTAGGAGGTGTCACATCCTCCATTTAATATGCAAGTGGACTCCTAATCCTTATTAGCCGCCTAATCCCTCTTGTAGCTAGGTGATTGCAAAATATAAACTAACGTATCTAATGATGCAATCATGCTGGAAATGAAAGAAAAATATAGAAATCTAATGCTACTTTTAACTGAAATATGCAAGAAATTATTTTCCCAATGTTGCAAAATCTAACTAAATGAACAACAAATTGAATGCAAAAAAAAACCGTTTCAAAAAACTAATTCTCAAGTCTAATAATAGAAATAGAAATGCATATCAGAGACTAACAACCACTCAATTTTTTTGCTGAAAATGTCTATATAGGGACTCATTTTCCCTATGGCGAATGGGTCCCAGATTAGGGCTTTTTTAAATTTAACTTTTGTATTTCTAAGGTGATCATATGTGTTCAGCTATTTCAGATTTGTAACAAACAATTCTATAACAAATTTTCTAGATTTTAGGCTTCTAAATGCAATGTTGACTAAGGTTGAATGATGAAAAATGTGACTAAATCTAATGTGAAATATGAATCTAAATGATTGAATGATGGTTTCAATGTTAACACTATGCAAAACAAACTCAAATCTAATGCAATTTTTCTAAGTTTTAGTGATTTTAAGCAATGCAAACATGCAAATTTACCCTAAATATAATGTTCACTAATGTAAAATTAAAGAACCCTAAATGTAATGAAAATCTAATATAATGTATTGCAAAACTAATATCTAGGGTTTAAAGGATCCAATTTTTGGAATTTTGTTATACAAGGTCGGGTTCACCAAAATGAAATAAAGGAAAATAGGGTGTGGTGTGTCCCTAGTGGGAAGGTAGATACAAAGAGGGACAAAGGAGGTCCTATCTTTCTTCAAATCATTATGAAATAAGATCCACATCAAACATTGACCAACAACCTTTAGGAGAGACAACCTAAGATGTGAATCTTCAGATTTCCCTTTTAGGGGTCTAGGTCAAGTAGTACTTTGGGAGACAAATTTGAAATAACAAAAAAATGCTAAACCTAGATCTACAAAGTGAAATGGTAAGATTTATCATAAAACAAAAGGAAACAACATAATTTATTGAAAAATTGAGGGTAATAAATGTTGTGCACCTATCAAAACCTATTGTTTCTGCAACTCTAATAGGGACTCATTCACCCTATGGCGAATGGGTCCTAGTAGACTTTCTGAAAAGACTCTTAATCAGAAACTAAAGTTTATGAATTATGAAAACCTACTGCCTTTGTATCCCTAAAAGGGACTCATTCACCCTATGGTGAATGGGTCCTAGTAGGCCCTTCCAAAAAACTATGAATCTGAATTTGAAGCTCCAAACTTGCAATTCCTTCTTGTAACTTGAAATCCCCACTTTTAGATCTAGATTTGTCAATAATTTGGAAAACAAATTTGATGCTTTTTGGTGGATAGGGGTTTGCCTCGGTCAAACCCCAAGTTTGGTGATTAAACCTTGATGATGAATAAAAATCTAAAACATGAAATGTGTGTGCAATCCTAACCTTAAGTGTGTGTAAGATTAGGATCTCTAATAATGCAAAGAAACCCTACTCAAGTGTGTTAGAATAGGATCCTAAAATGAAACATGAAAAATGCATAAGACCTACTTTAGGAGATCCCAAATCCCCTTAATAAGCCATAAATCTAAATATACCTCTTTCTAGGCTGAAAATAGAATGATCATAGAAGATGGAATCACTTAGGAAACAATTCATTAGGTTAGGCTAAATCTCATAGTGCTTCTCCCAAAACCTATAATCCATCATGATTCTCCATGGGAATTTATCACCAATTCTTCAATAATGTTTGATCTTTGACAACAAAATGAGCTTGAAGACCTATAAAAACACTATAATGTTGCTCCAAGACTTCTCTCTTGCTTGCTCCTTGCTTTGTATATGAATGCTTGATCTCTCTTGAAATTCTAGTTGAAACATGGTAAAATAGCCTTGTATTTATACATAACTTAAGGTTAATTCCCAAAATTCAAATAGCACATGCCAAAATTGAATTATGGATTTGAAATCATTAAAATACTACCAAAAACACTTCCAAAAGAGGGTTCCTAGGTCTAAATGAGGACCCATTTGCCAATGGGTCCTAGGCCACTTACCTAGGACACACATCAAACAAGGTGAAATGTTATGTCCTAGGACTAAGTGAGGACCCATTCACCCTATGGTGAATGGGTCCTAGGTCACCTACCTAGGACACACATCTTCCAAAATTAAGTGTTGTGAAATGGCATTTATGAGTATCGGGTTTTATCCCTTGAAAATTGTAATTAATTAGGCTTGAATTTGAATTAAATGGGCCAATTAAGGAAAATTAACCTTAATTAATTAATAAATTCATAGATTAGTGTGAAAGTGTAAAGATACACTTTACAACACCCTAAATAAGGCACAATTAAGTCCATTTTATTAAAAACGGCCCTAGACTTAATGTGAATATGTAAAACATATTACAACACTAAATTAAGGAAATATTAGGCTCATTTTAATATTAATTATTCCCAAATTAAGTGTGAAGAAAGGATAATTTTTCCTACACTACACTTGGTAATCACAACAATATTTTCTTAAGAACTTCCAAAATTTTCCATTGGTCATGGAATATTAACTTGCACACTTGCACCTAAGATCAATATATCTAATATAATCATTTAAGCACCATTTATAATTGAATCAATATACATAATTAAGCAACACTATCTTGATCCAACAAAAATCAAATAAGAATGTTTAATCCATCTTCCAAATACATCCGTACACCATTCCATGCACATATAGCACCTACTGAAATTATATTAAGATGAATCTTAATATAATTAATCTTATTCCAAAATCAATCTATAGTGATAATTAAACAACACTATCTTGATCCAAAGAAAATCAAATAATAATTTTTAATCTATCTTCCAAATACATCCGTACACCATTCCATGCACATATAGCACCTATTGAAATTATATTAAGATGAATCTTAATATAATTAATCTTATTCCAAAATCAATCTATGGTGATAATTAAATATAAATAGGAAACTCAAATATAGAACATATGAAGTAGTCCATTATTATTAATCAGCCAAGTTAACATCAAATAATAAATAAATTGTTACTCTATCATGATATCAATGTCAACATAAAATATAATCATAACATATAACAATATAAAATCCATGAGTTCCCATAGTAAAATAAGTCTATCAAAAGAGTCTGATTATGAGGAGAAGTGGGCCTCACAAAAGGTGCCAAAGGAGTATATTATATTATCACCTCAAATGGATATTTAATTGTAATTTGAAGGGAATTCGTAGGTTTCTTAAGGTAGATCTAGAGGAAAATGGATTGCATAATACTAGTTTTATAAGGACATGGAAATAATTAGGGAGGACTTATTTCTTAAAATTAAGGGATTTGTTAGAGATATTGAGGTACGAGATGATCTTGTGTATTTTTTATTCCATTTGAAGGATTTAAATATAAAGGAAAATATGGAGGAATATATGTTTGTCTCCTCAAGCTATGACAAGGAACAAGAAACTATTTATAGTGAAAATTTATTCTAATATACTTAGGGTAGTGGATTTGAGGGTTTCAATTGTAATGTAATGTACTCAAGCTTTGGATGCTTTTTATTGATGTAGGAGCATCCCTGGTTGTAAAGCAATCATGTATCAACCAAAAATAGTTCTTCTCTTGCATTGCATTCAGTAGCAGTTTCAGTAGTTCATTTCACATTCTACCACATTGTTGTTTCTCAGCTCGAGGAGCTGGATATAACACCTACACATTGACATCTATCACATATCCAGGTTTTACATCATTTGCACTTGTCTATCGAAACTTATTGCTCTGAAAATTTCACTATCCTACTAGTCAGAGTATTAGGGATGACTTGGTCTAGTTTTCTTAGTGTGGACCTATTCCATATCATGCAAAGCTTAATATGACATCAGAAAAGCATCTTGGGTCAGTTGGGACCTATCTTGGAGATTTTCAAGTTACTTCTTTTCGCATAGAGTTATCTTTCCATATTTTGAGGCTGACCTTCATGTATGATCATTCATCGGGTTATTAAACTTGTGGCCGATGCAGACCTATATTGGAGCTTGAGAAGCATATTTATAAGTATTTGTAATCATTCTAGATAATAATTTCTAAGTTAGATGTTTTAGGATAATTAAAGTTTTGCATAAACCCTTCGGGGGCATGTAATAAGGCCTATTGGCTAGTTGTACTATTGAAAGCCTTTGTGGCAGGCCTATGAGTCTTGGATAATTCTCACTTAAGGCCTATGTTGTATGTAAGATTATCAATTCAATGAGATTTCATGTTCGTATATCAAATTGTTGTGTTATTCCCACTATGTTGACTCATTGTTACATGATTTAGACTATTCCTTCTAGAACCCTCCTACCATGACTACACCAACTGGTATCAGAGTGAGTTTTTGATTCTTGAAGGCATTCCTTGAGGTGATCAGATCATCGAACCGAGGAAGAATGCATTCATTTTCAACCAATCATCGATTGTGAGGTAGTTGAAACCCTTGTAGCCAAATCACTGACTTGAGGAAGTTGCACCAATTTGAGGGGGGATAT